>JBBPLR010000559.1:0-16470 GCA_038089915.1 Sutorius australiensis
CGGAAGCCCTACCAAGAGGACAACTCCCCTCTTCATCACTGCCACTAGCTCTGTACTTAGCCTTAGCACACGCACTCATATCTATCATCTTGGCGTTCTCAGGCCCGAACTGTCATCTCTAGGTGATGGAATGATTCTCGTGGTTCAAAATTATTAAGCCATCAGTCCCTGGCGCGCATTATCGCAGATGGTCAGTTTCTCGCCTCGGGGACGATCTCGCCAGTGGAAGACTTGTTGGTGAGGAAACCTCCTTCTGTGGTCCTCCAAATCTGCGGAGGACCTAGCTTTGTCAATACGCTTCTGAAACTGAACGCCGCAAAGGAGTTCAAGAAACACCGCCATATATTCCTTCGAGCCTGTGCTCAGGGTACTTCAAACGATGAAGATTGTCTCCTTGGCAGATGAGATCCCATTTTGAGAAGACAAAGCACCCGTTGGTAGCCCACTAACTACTATCCCCCAGATCTCCGTTCCTCTTTCCGGAGATTCATCGATGGACATACAGCCGTTGCTTCAGACCCCGACCTCCATTAGACTCGACCAAGCTCGAGCGCAGGGACTGGCAAGTCATTCATCGGAGCGCTACTCGCCAAGGCCCTACATGGTTACTCTGAGCAGACAATCTTGGTGGTCTGCTTTACGTACCACGCCCTAGACCGGTTCCTCGAATACCTGTTGAAGATTGGCATTCCTGAAACAAGCGTCGTTCGTCTTGGATGGCGCACTAATTCTGTCGTCTCTCACCTTGGCCTGAGAAATCAGACCAGGGAGAAATACGTCCGCTCGAACGCTGAATAGACTCTCATCGACAATCTAAAACATAGCGAGGTTTTTATGTGAAGAACTTGAGACTGCATTCCACATCTTTTTCGAGTCCAATATATCATCCAAGGATATGCTCACCTACATCGAATTCGAGGACTCAGAGT
This sequence comes from Sutorius australiensis, assembly GCA_038089915.1. NCBI lineage: Eukaryota > Fungi > Basidiomycota > Agaricomycetes > Boletales > Boletaceae > Sutorius > Sutorius australiensis. The sequence continues at coordinate 930 of JBBPLR010000559.1, forward strand.
ACTTCGATCCATTCAAGGTGCCCGAGTCCGACGGGATAACTACCATGGGAAAGGACGGAGACGAGGTTGACACTGCTACCAGTTTGAATCGGTTTTCGATTGACCTTGTTCGCAGGCAGCTCCGACCCAAAGTGACTCACAAATACGAATTGATGGTCGAGAAAGGGGACGGATATGACCTCAACAGGTCGCTCAAAGGATTTCCGCGCATGTAACCCTCACCGTCCAACATCGCATGCGTCCTGAGATTTCTGCTCTTAATCGCGCGTTAACGTACCCTGGGCTTACCGACGCTCCCACGACGCGGAACATAGACAATATCCGTGGTATCCAAGGCAACGTTATCTTCGTAGATCATAGCCAGGCTGAGGACGATGGGAAACGAATCGGTGATCGTGGTGGCGGTGGCTCGTCGACCTCGAAACGAAACCAGTTTGAGGTAGACATGGTCATGAAAATTGTTCATTGCCTTTTACAGCAGGGCTACAAAAGCGAGAATGTTGACTTGCTTACTCCATATCTGGGACAAGTGTCTGCACTCCGCGAGGCCATTAAAAAGGACGCTGATGCACTGATGAATGACTTGGATTCTGGGGAACTCACCCATGCAGGGTTGTTGCCATCAACAACGCCTCCCACTAAGGCACGGAAAACGCGTATTTGGCTAGCAACTATTGGTATGCGCATTTTGATTTCCCCATAGCCAATCTATTGATGGCATGTTCCCTAGATATTTACCAAGGCGAAGAAAGCGATATCGTGGTTGCGAGCTTGACCAGATTAAACTCTGACAGAGCGATTGGTTTCATGAAATCCCCCGAATGTCTCAACTTACTTGTATCACGTGCACGCGATGGCCTTATCCTGATAGGTAACTCGCGAACGTTCAAATCCTCCAAAGCGGGCGGTGAGTTGTGGGCGAATTTCTTCAGTCTCTTAAAAAACGGTGGCAACGTCTACGATGGTTTCCCTGATCAAGTGTGAGCGACACCCAAAGACCACCGCTTTGATCAAGTGGCCCGCCGAGTTCGATAGCCTGGCACCTGAAGGTGGGTGTACTGAGCCATGGTAAGAGAGTCTACATTTTGCGTCGTATTCGGGAAACTCACGCACTAGCGTAGCGATTCACTTTTGAGCTGCGGGATCCATATCTGTGGCAAGAGGTGCCATCCCGCCCGATATGGGCCGGGTCAACCGGATATCCGCACGACGACGCCATGCAGTCACATTTTCACCGCACAATGCCCTGCGGACATTCACCAGATAAATGCGTGAGCTGCGAGAAGTACAGAGAGAAACTGGAGAAGCAAGCCAGGCGTGACCTCGAGGCCCAAGCACAACGGGATGCCGAGGGACGCCAACATGAGTTCGAGATGATGGAGCTCGATGCTCAGTTACAGTTCGAAAAGGAAAGGTCGGCCGACGTTCAGGCCGCTAAAGACAGGGATAACGAGAAGCGGAAAAAGATGAAGGAAATCGAGAATGCGAGGAAACAAGCGAAAAACGCCGTGAAGCAGGCTTCCGTCGGTGATTCCCAGACGCCCAGAACCGGGGGACCCAGTAACACCAACGCTGCCGAGCCGCAGTCTACTCCTTCCACATCGAATCCGTTCCAGAATAGTGCAAACAATACCTCAACCCCGTTACGTCCTTCGGTGCCATCCCTTAGTGGGAGCACCAGAAACGCGTGGATGGTGTGCAAATCGCTTCCATTGACAAGATCATGGACCCGACGGGACTCGAGGAAGTCAAGGAACAGAACCCCAGGATCAACGCCAAGATCGACACGATGAAACGCCAAGGTGTGGCCTTGGACGAGGAACGCCTCAACCTCGTTCCGCTTGGAAATCCAGGGACAGGTCAGTTACACTCGTCGTCTCTGTTCGTCGCTGATGCCTATCTGAGCCAGGAAAAACGACGGTTGCGAGGCTGTATGCACAGTTCCTGAAATCCATCCAAGTACTGCCTGGCGACGCGTCTTTGAAGACCACCGGATCAAAGCTATCCTACGAAGGAGTTGGAGGGGCACAGAAATTGATCGATCAGGCGCTTTCGGTCGGCGGAGGGGCTATCTTTATTGATGAAGCCTATCGGCTCAGGAGCGAAAGCTCTGGAGAGCAAGTCCTTGACTTTTTGCTCCCCGATATGGAGAACAGAACAGGAACGCTCATCTTCGTGCTCGCGGGATACAACAAGGATATGGAAAAGTTCTTCGAACACAACCCCGGCCTGCCGAGTCGCGTTCCGTATCGGCTGCAATTTACTGATTATACGGATGCGGAATTGATGACGATGTTGGAAGACCTGATCCTCAAGCGGTATCAGGGGAGAATGGTTACTGAAGGTGGTAACCGCGGATTGTACAGCCGTGTTGCTGTCAGACGCCTCGGCCGTGGACGAGGCGTACCAGGTCTCGGCAATGCTCGCGCACTGCAAAATATGTTCGCCAAGGTCTGTGAACGCCAAGCAGAACGTGTCGAGAAAGCGCGCCGAGCAGGGGCCTACACGGACGATTTCTTCATGACCAAGGAAGACCTGATCGGGCCCGATCCATCGCAAGTCATTCCCAATAATACGGCGTGGGCGGAGCTGCAGGGACTCGTTGAGCTCGAGTCTGTCAAGCAGTCTGTACACAACCCTTTTGCGCTCGTCGAGACCAACTATCGTCGTGAACTGGAGGAAAAGGAGCCACTTCAGATGTCGTTGAACAGAGTTTACCTTGGCTCCCCGGGTACCGGAAAGACGAGCGTCGCCAAGCTGTATGGACAGGTGCTCGTGGATCTGGGTCTCCTGAGCAATGGGGAAGGTAGGTAGGCAGTCATTTGCGGATGAAAGGACTAATACGTCTTCATTCCAGTCGATGTTAAGAAGTCGGACTTCGTCGGCGCATACCTGGGACATTCAGAGAAAAACACCAAAGCCATCTTGAATGTACCAGGGGAAAAGTCCTTGTGATCGATGAAGTGAGTCCACGCCATCGCCATCGTGATATGACGATGACTGACCTGTGTGCTAGGCATACATGCTGTACAGCGGCAAGAGTCACGGACAGGATTCGTTCAAAACCACTGTCATTGATACCATCGTCGGCGAGATCCAGAGCATGCCAGGTGAAGATCGATGTGTGCTGTATCTTGGATACAAAGAACAAATGGAAGAGATGTCCCAGGTATGCTTATCAATTTGTTTCGCCGACTGTTCTGAATATGGCGGTGTAGAATGTCAATCCAGGTCTCGCCCGTCGCTTCGCGATCGAGAATACATTCAGCTTTGGGGATTTTACCGAGTCACAGTTGATGGACGTCTTCAACTACAAGCTCAAGAAGCAGGATCTTTCCGCCACAGACGATGCGAAGGAAGTCGCTCGTGACCTGTTGAGTCGCATGAACTATCGTCCCAACTTTGGTAACGCAGGCGAGGTGGAGAACCTGCTTGGTCTTGCAAAGGACCGGTATCAGAAACGGATGTCATCTACACCGCCTCATCAACGATCCGATGTCGTTTTCGAGCCGCAGGACTCGGATCCCGATTTCAACCGAAGCCAGAACGCGTCCGCAAACTTGATGAAATTGTTCGAGGATGTTATCGGGTGCGATGAGGTCATTCAAAAAACTCGACAAGTATATCTCGATATGTGCAAGCAAATCCCAAGTAATTTTGTTTTCAAGGGGCCGCCCGGTGAGTGGGGGTTGTACTATGAGCGTCTAAATTGTTCATTTCATTTCTCGATCAAGGTACTGGGAAAACAACCACCACGCGCAAGATCGGGTCACACGGGACCCAAAACCGGAAAATCGCTCGAGAAGGCACTTGGAAAGGTACTATTCGTCGATGAGGCGTACCGTCTCGGCTAGGGACACTTTGCGCAGGAAGCGATGGACGAGATCGTTGATATCATGGCGAAAGAAAAGTTCATGAACAAGCTGGTTATCATTCTTGCCGGATACGACGACGAGATGAACAAGCTCCTCAAGGTCAACCCCGGTTTTTCGGCCGCTTTTCGGAGAAGGAAACCCATTTCATAACATGACCCTAGATCGTTGCTTGACAAGGATCTTTGCAAGAACAAAATCGGTATCGTCGGGATGGCGGCACACTACCAACAGATGCGATGCATCATCTCTCGGATGTCGGTTCTGTCGTCCTGGGGAAACGCTCGCGATATCAAGACGCTGGGAAAACGCATGTTTCAGCAGGCCTACGCCAATGCGTCGAACAGTGGCGGTCCACCATCTCACCGTCGTGGAGGCAATCGATATCATACGGGCCATGCTCAAGGAGCAACGAGAGAGGCTTGGCATTCCTAGCACCACCCCCACCTATGGCAACGAGCTTTAGCGCTCCCCCTCCCCCGCCACCCCTGCTGCATCTTCGTCAGCAACGCAGTCGTCGAAACCGCCACCGCCACCGCCACCTTCTTCCAACGCCTCGAAGCCCAAACCCGCCCAAGGCAGGAGAGCCACAGCCACCGGCGCAAACACCCGCAAAGAAACAACCGCGCAAACAATGAGGCGGGGGACAAGGCTCTAGTGGTAAGCGAACCCTCAAACAACTCGACCCAGAACGAGCACGAGCCCCGCTCCGCCTTCACGGGTGCTGTCACAGTCTTCACTCGCGCTCCCACGGATAGCGAATTCTACTACAAACACTCAAAGAGATGCGGGAGTGTCGGACGAGGAGTAGAACCGGCTACAGGCTGACAAGCGCGCTGTAGAAGAACGCAAGACACGCGCCAAGGAAGAGGAAACCAGGCTCCAGCAAGAACTGAGGAAAGCGCGTGACGAAGAGCGGCGAGCAGAGGAGCGAGCCAAGCAACGCGCGGCGGCCTTTGAGAAACTCAAATAACAGGCCGCAGCGGCAGATAAGGCGGCGGAACAAGAGAAGGCTCAGCGCGAACTGGAAGCTGCTATGGAGCGAGCTTTGGCAGAGCTTAGGCGGAAACAACGAGAGGAAGTTCAAAGGTAGAGGCAGGAACAGGATATACGGCGCAGACGCGAGAGATCGGGACGCTGCCCGATGGGATATCGTTGGGTTGGAAGTGCGAGGGTCCCACTTTATCATCAACCATCAGCTCGGCCATATTTAACTCTTCGTCCTCCGACACAATTGCACCTTATCACCCACTATGATGTAACGGTTCGTATCCTGAGTTTCCCTCTACTTGGATACCAGTTTCTCGCTTGTGGCTAAACCTTATCTCGCGAGGCGCCAGAAGCAACTCCTGGGCGCTTGAGCTACTACCACTCGCTGTCGATCAGAGTTTGATCTAAATTGCTGGAGTATACTTGCGTTCTCGCTGGCCTGAGAAGCCGGCTTGGGACGACTACGCTTTTGAAAGCATTTGCGGCGCCCTATCTAATATGATCTGACTGTTTCTTTTTGCGCCTTACTCCCAGCTCCATTGATTAAATCTGCAATATAGCCAGACTCGACGATTGTACGAAACTATGTCCACGACATGGATCAAATCTGATGCCATGAGGATGACCGTTGACATCAAAAACCAGGGCGATATTTCTTCTATTAGGTGGATTTTAAGCTATCATGACTTGGCTGAGTGACAAAGAAACATTCACACCGATCATCTCATCAGTTTTATGTATGTACGTCACATTTCTTTTCCATCAATGAAATCACGAGTGTGCGCACGCGAATACCGGCGCTCTGACCAAGCATGTTAAATGATGATATATGGTACACGGTCAATGAATGACCTCACAACGATGCAGCTGTTCACCACCTTCATCTCCGCTGCTGCTGCAAGTGCTCGAGAGCCAAAACTGGAACCCTTTATCGCGCGTGAATGTTGACCCCGAAGCGGCGAGCTCAGCTACGGCGAGGTTCAGCCTCTTCATTCTTCCCGTCCGCCGGAACTTGATCAAGATCCGAGATGACCGACGCTACCGCCCTCCGCTCTGCAAGGGTAAGAGTACATAGCATGGTTATCGTTGGGCGGGATTGTGGCGGCCCGATGGCGTGCGTTGGCTGGGATGGGATGGACACGCTTGGAAGCTTAGGATGCCGATCACACCAACATGGCGTACGATGTGAACACTGACCAACAAGATTGACAAAGAAGGTCACGATACCAACCGCCAGCCACGCTGCCAGATGAATTCATCAGAGCAGGTCTCGAGGACGACAAGAAGGGAGAAATGCTGTACACACGTTCTCCCGTGTCATCGTTGTCAGCTCCGCAGACCTGCCCAAGTACGAATGTTAGCCAGCCAGCCACCAGCCACTGGCATCCAGGCACCAGCCATTTTTCATTCCGAGTCCCGTAGATTCACCGCATCAATTCCAGCCACCCTCGCACAGCCCGTGAGTTCCATGCCTCCAACCCGTGGAATGGCTGAGACACTGGCAGGCAATTGAATGCTACTTTTTTCTTCTTTTTTATTTGCTCCGCTCGAAAAGATCAATTTAAAAAGAGCTCGTTGCCAGCCAGTCGGCGCTTGGTTTCCTTTGCCGTGTGTACGATGTGTGTACTCGTTTCACATGTTCTTTCCTCGCCAGTGCATACTAACGACGGTACGCCCCACTAGTGGTGGCAGTTTTCTCTTTTTCTCGACTCATGCATAGATGCTTTGCGATCGACGAAATCCTGACGATTATATTTCAACATGCGTACATGATTTTGAAACCCGAACCAAAGTCACGAGAGTTTCGTGACCGTCGCACCCTTGCGAGGCTCGCAAGAACTTGTCGCTACTTCCTTGAGCCTGCTCTCAACGTGCTCTACTACGAGATCAATGATCTGCTATGGCTCATCAAGTGTATGCCGGATGATCTATGGGTGGTCAACGGGAAGCAGCTGGTATGTCTTGTACCTATAAAACCAGCCAAGGACACAAGCTGAAACACCAAGCCGTTTCGCAGTCCTTTACCCGTGCGATGCAACAATCTGATTGGGATATTTTCCTCCGTTATGCCCGTCGCGTCCGAAGTCTAGAATTTGATCGTCAATGTCTCTCCACCACGGACGTGAACGTTTATGTGGCGCTCGCTCACCCGCCATCTCCCGTCGTCATGTTCCCAAGATTGTTCCATTTCCGATGTGGGGAATACCGAGCCGAAGCCATCCCGTTCTTGACCCATCTCCTCCAACCTACGGTGGTCCATGTTGATATCGATAATTTGATGTCGAATCCTCTTACTATGTCTATCCTTCCCATGCTGCCTTCTCGGTGTCCCCGCATCAAACAAATGATGGCCTTCCGGAATTTCGTGTTTCAGAAGGGCGACAAGGCCCTGGAGACGTTCTCAAAAGTCCTCTGCCAATTGACGGAACTCCAGACGCTACGTTGCGCAGAGCTGCCTGATAATGGCGTCTTGCACCTCTCTGGATTGCCCAATCTGAAGATCCTTCGTATGGACTTGCGTTTGGTCTCCCTAGATCACCTCGAATCTTCGTTCGGCCGCGTCGTATTCCCTACTCTCCAAGAAGTTCTTCTCTCCGCCCCAAACATGTCTTATTCTCTCCGTTTCTTGAATTTCATCCAGTCCACGTCGGTTGATACAATCAATCTCAATGTCGACGACGAAAGTTGCGCTGCCGATTACAAAGCCATTTTTACCGCATGGGCCTCTAATCCATCCTATCGCAACCTATCCGTGATCGACATTTCCGAGATGCAGGTCTGGAGAGACTATGACGACAAACATATCATCGATATCACCACCCTCCGTCCCCTCTTTCAACTGAAACGTCTCACGTCTTTGAAATTGGAAACGTTGTGCACGTTCGACCTTGATAATACCGCTATCAAAGAGATTTCCCTGGCTTGGCCACTCCTCGAGACGCTGGACCTCTCCATTCGTGAATGCGGATGGGAGATCCCCTCCAAGGTCACCCTTCCAGGTTTGGTACCCCTCCTGCGCAACTGTCCGAACCTGACCCTCCTGGGTGTCGTCGTCGACGCGACCGTGTTACCAATCACGTCAACAAGACTCCCCGGTGCAGGCGTTCGGAATACATCCCTCGAGTCTCTCTGGCTGGCCGACTCAAAAATCACACGACCCTCGCTCGTCGCTTCGTTTTTGGCTGCAGTCGCTCCAAACATTGAACAGATCGCATCGTGGAACACGCCGTTGTTGAGTGGGAGAAACGGTAAAGATAAATACCAGAAGAGGTGGAAGGAAGTGGAGAAGCTCGTACGTCAATTTGCGCTCGCCCGGAAGCAGGAACGGGAGTGGGCGAGTCGCTGGTATAGGTGCGAACGTGGAGACGATGTCATCGACGAGGTCGAGGACGACGAGATGCTGATGTACGATTCAGAATTAGAGCCGCCCACCGAGTCGGACGACGACGACGAGTTTGAGTGTTGCTATACTCCGGATGTACTTTGATCGCGTTGTCCCCATCCCCCGAACCTTTTTTTCTGCTACAGCTTGTTTGTGCCATTGCGTGTATGAGATGAAAAGGTCGAAGTCGATACCCCTTGTATGTATATATACCGGTAACATCTGGCCTCGTTCTCTTGCATGTCGCCGCCACGATCGGAACTCAAAATATGCCTTGTATACGACGTTTACAAAAATCTAATCCGACTTATGAATAGAAACCAGAAACGGTACATGGACATGGGTAACGTTTAATCCCCCTCCGACGATCATCAAGCGTACCCAAACGACTCGACGTACAACGTCACGCTCGGCCCCCCACTCAAAATGCTACCCGGTCCCGAGACAGGGAACCGCAACGCACGTCGGACCGACCTCGTCATACTCTGGGGACCACACACTGACCACATCACACCCCGCCGTGAGCGACACATCAGGCAAACCAACGTTCAATCACGTACCAGTGACAGCCATGCGCCCCGTCGCCGCGTTCACCTCTTCTTGCAAGATAGACTTCAAATCTGGCCTCCCGCTCTCCAGTCGGACGGACGGCGACAGCATCCAGTTATCCGAGCTTTCCTTGTCTGGCGTTCTTTCCATATCCACCGAGTTGATCTCGCTACCTGAAATGTCGTCCCTCGTGGCGAAAATCCTAATCGACACGGTCAACCACGCGGGTACGAGACCATGTACTTTGGAAAATACATCCGAAATCCACTCCGTGTGACCTAGGCGTGGGTGTCAGAACGAGCAATGGGCAGTGGTACGGAGTTGACTGCTCACTTGCGTTGCGTACCACCCAAATAAACACTACCTTGCGACAGCGGCTCAATCCCCGCTCGGCAGCCCTGAAAACACAGATCGTCGCACCAACGACAAACGGGTCCAAATGACGACTTACTCGATCACGTTGAGAAATACTGGCAGGGCGTATGTGATACCAGATCCACCTGCCATGGTGACCAGTCAATCTCAACTTTGAAGCAACTCCCAGATGGTGACCCACCAGCGATAAATATAGACGTGTCATACGAGGTCATATCAGGCGCAAATCCATACGGACCGTCGATGAACACTTTGACGGTCTGATTTTTCGCAGCGACTTCCCTCAATCGTTTCGTAACCCCACTTCGGACGTTGATGACGAAAACGAGTTCTTTCCAATCTGCGGTATTGTTTCCCGCGGAGTCCCCGTTTTCGGTTGTAGTGCGGAACGATGTGGAATCTAGACTCGATATGGTGAAGGGATGCGTCTCGAGCGGAAACGTCGAAACAGATGGCATGGTGAGATATGCGGTCTGTCCCGGTGACCACTGAAAGTGCGACGGACGACGGACTCTGAGCCGGATAAATTCGTCCGAGAGGAGTTCGGTGGTCGCATCTTGAAGCTGAGCGTGCCGATGGAAACTACAATACAAGTGGTTGCACACCGCGACTCGTACAAGTCGAATTGAGCGATCGAATGCCCAGAATACGAAGGATGGCCAGATCCAGTAAGTGTTTCTTGATTTACACTGGTTAGCGTTTTGTTTTGAACGTGGATGGGATCGTTTACCGTGTTTCCTTGGTATGAAAGTACGCTCCTATAAGAAGAATGCTGATTCCTGTGAGACAGGAGAAGAACGTGGTCAAGACATTGCTTACAGTACCGCAACGGAGTGGGTATAGAAGAAAAGCTCGTAGGCCCTGGTGCGAACTGCACGCAACGAGACAATGATTAGGATGGTGAACGAAACCATTGCTGTCATCCCAAGGCGGAGCCATGTCTGTCCTATAAACACCTTCAAATAACTGGATGGTTGTCAGGAAGGAGCATCTCTGTCAAAAATGCTCGATTAACATACGGCCCGACACTATATATTTTCCCCCCCACGTGAATCAATAATAATCCGAAACACGATCGAGCGGCGACGCGGTGAAGAAAGTTTAGCTGAGAATAACGTCATTCACATCTCGAAGACGTTACCGAGAGGCGAACCTTTTCATAGCCAACGCCGGTGATGACTACATGAAGAGAAAAGTTAGTGTTAGATAGAGAACATCAACCAGGTATCACCCACGGGAGAGGACATTATTTTTGGTGCCGAGGACCGTGACGAGCGGAAACTGACTCGCTGCGAGCTGGCCCGCTCGATTAGTCCAGCGTTGTGCATTGGGTCTCGTCACCGAAAGATCTTGGCCTATGAACGACGAAACGTCACGATTACAAGAGGAAACTCCATTTGCTCACTCACCGCCTCCAAACGTCCACCCGAGGAGAAAAGCGATGTACGCCGATACGAAGAAGATATCGACTCCCTTGAGATCGTACGTGCCGAATTCGAGTGACCAGCGAAACGCAACCACCCTGAAGACGTTGACCGCCGCGAGCGGGATGCGTGCGAAAGACCATCTGCGGTTCTTTCCTGTAGGACTGGATGACTCTTCATCTTGGACGCTTTTTGGGGGACGACAGTGCCCGACAAACTTGGAATGCAGAATCGAACCCCATTGGAAGACACCGACGGTGACTATAAAGGGAACGAGAGAGACCCATGCTAGGATGGGTAATGGTATCGACTCGGACGTCGTCGGGTTAATGGGGGGGCCGGAGCCCAGATGGGGTGGAGGGGAAGACATGAGGGGGATCAGATGCAACTCACTCACCAAGGAGGTTCAATGGTAGTGGGAAAGGAATCCAGGATGTCGACCCTCATATATAGTGTGCCGCAAACGAAACTACAAGTTGATTTCCACTTCTGACTGCGTCGTTAACTAGCGACGCCCGTGCGCAGTTCCACTACTGTGGACGTCTTAAGCGGTGATGCCAACGTGCTTGTGTCGAGCGAGATTCTAGAATGAGCAAAAGGTCGTTCGTACTGCGATTGATCTAGGAACCATTCCGAGTGAATTTTTCTGTCATCAACCACAGATTTTTCTTCCGAGCAAGTGTCCCATTTTTCTGAAACGAATCGGGACCTTTCCTGCCGCAACGAGAAATCAGACACACGAACGCGGTCATTCCACTTTCAGATCTTGAGCTGCGGAGCGAACGCGAGAGTGTATCCTCGGGGCGATGTTTCATCACTTTTTGGAGTCGGGCGTCATGATTACAGAGGTTACTACGGTTAGTGCCTCCGCACCGACGTTACCCATGTGCCTTTAATAAAACACGAGCGCTGCCAGTTGGTTGTTGACACAACGGCTCATCAATATTTAGCATGGACCTAAATGTTTCGCAAATGTGAATCACAAATATGGGATATAGCTTACCATTTGCAGCCTGACAGAACTTCGAGTCTGTCCCGAGTTCCAAATGTGTGCGAGTTTTTTCAAGTTTTCGCGCCCGTGTAGATCCGTTTTGAACGATAAGATAAACTTGAAGTTTAGCCTCGAAATGTACCAGTGCAATGGTTCTAAATATGTACGAACAAAAAGAGTTTAGTCAAAACTTGAAATTATAGCTATGTCCACAAGTTTAGGACACGGCTAAACTAAGTGGGCGACGAGAGAATTAGCGTGGCGATGTAGTTGCACTCTTCATTTGTATATGTCCTAAACTTGAAGTTATGTGGACATGGAAGCTTCCTCTGCGCCCACTCCATGCAATGTTTTGACTAAATTCTTTTTGTTCGTACATATTTAGAACCAAGGCTAAACTACAAATTTATCTTATCGTTCAAAACAGATCTACACGGGCGCGAAAACTTAAAAAAAACTCGCACACAGCCGTTGTGCGATCACATGCAACGTGGCAGTTTATCGTTACGGGCCGTGGCATTCTAAACACTACACGAAACGGTCTCATGCGGACGTTATCGCACCCTCACACGTGTGTAATACCGGTATGTACCGCTGGTCTCTGCTCTGCAGCAAGTACATACTAACTTGATCAGCGATGGACCTACCTTATCACGTCGGAAGACCCGGCCCTGAAAGCAACATGGTTTTGCCGCGCTTCTCGGTTTGATACGCTGAGATGGTGCGCAAACGGGCCCCGTAGCCTGGGAGTGTGCCTTGCTTTGGCATTCGACATCCATTTCCATTATGCTTGCTGGCGAGACTCCGACGACTTCTCAAGTCGCTTCGTAGACTCCGAGGCCTTGGTGTAGACTGGCATTGGCATGACTCAACGGGCATTATATCATTCGGGGCAAGCTATCCCAGTGGTCGTTGAAGCTAACTGGCGGCACCCGGTACCGTCTAGTCTCAAGTCGGTGAAAAGAGACAGATAAATGAGGAAGCACGTCATGATGCACGGAAAATAGAAGAACGAGGGATGCCCGAAACTCCCGGCGGCGCCACCTCCGGGCAGGTGACGTGATGGCAACGTTGGGCCTCCAACACACATGTCGCTATCTGGACTCAAACATGACTTCGCCAGCGGGCCGTATGCATAATCACGGTGATGGTCCAATCTGCTGTACGGGAACGGATGAAAACGACTTCTGCGGTATGGAAGGCTATACGTGAGTTTGAGGTACGCCTACAATCATGAAGCGTACCCAAACGACCCAACGTGCAGCGTCATGCTCGGCTCCCCACCCGGTCGAACCACAGCGCGTGTCGAACCGACCTCGTCATACCCTAGGGGTAACGCACACACCGAGCTGAAAAGACACGTGTCATCAGGCAAACCAATCACACACCCGTGACAACTAAGCACCCCGTCGTCATGCTCACCTCTTCCTGCCTTGAAATAGATTTCAAATCTGGCCTCCTGCTCTCCAAACGGACGGACGGTGACAGAACCCAATTAACCGGACTTCCCTTGTCTGGCGTTCTTTCTATATTTGGTGAATTAGTCTCGTTGGCCGTTATGCCACTCCTGATAGCAAGATCCCGATCGAAACGGCTAGCCACGTCGGTGTCAGAGCGTATACTTGGGATATCGTATCCGAAATCTACCGAATCTGAATGTGACCCAGAGTTATGGTGGGTTTGTCAGAACGAGCACTGGGCTCACTTTAGTCACGTACCGCCCAGATGAACACCGCCCCGTGACAGCGGATCGATTCTCGCTGCGCAACCCTAAGGAGATTTTGCATCAGATGCAAATAATTGAGTCCAAACGATTTTCTCGAACACGTTGATAGGGAATGCTGACAGCGTGTACATGATGCCGAAACCTCCTGCAAGATATACCAGTCGATTCCAGACCTCAGATGAGATGTACTCACCAGCGATCATTATGGACGTGTCATACATGGTCATGTCAGGCGCGGATCCGTACGGACCATCGATAAACAGCTTGATCGGTCCAGCTGTTGCCGCGCCACAGTTTCCTGCAGGGTCTGGACTAGAGAATATGTCTCGGGTGGAACCGTCGAAACAGATGGCACGGTAAGATATGCAGTCTGTCCCGGTGACTACCGAAAGTGCAACAGGCGACAGACTCGTCCGGACAAACTCGTCCGAGAGTAGTGCATCTTGTAGCTGAACATGCCGATGGAAACTACAATACAGGTAGTTGCAAACCACGACTTGGGCAAGTCGAATTAAACGATCGAGCCCCACTGCAACACGAAGGATGTTAAATCCAGTGCGAGTTCCTTGATTTACGCTTATTAGCATTCTGTTTTGAACGTAGATAGGATCACTTACTGTGTCTCCTTGGTATGAGAGTATGCTCCTGTAAGGAAGATACTGATCCCTGTGAGAAGTGATCAAGACATTGCTTACTATACTGCAACGAGTAGTACTCATTGTTTGGTCATGTTATGTTTCCGCCGTTTTTGTGATACACTCGACTTGAATTTAAAAACGCATCTGCCGTATTTCTTTCTTACCGGGAGCACTAGGTAGGAGCACCTCGTCATCAGCCACAGTTAACGACCATAGACACGCATTGCTCACGACTGAATCTCCGTATAATCCTTCTCAATGGGTTTAAATTCCTGGCAGAGGCACCGCGGTAAGTGATACATGCCGAGGAGTTGTTTTCGTTCATTTTCGTTCATCATGCGCTATCGCAGATGACAAAGAAGTTACCAACGATATGCACAGTCGTGACACGGATGGGTTTATGATGAACACTCGATCCCATCGTATCCAACGAAGACCATTTTGCCGCTTCGAACTACTAGTATAATGTGAGCCTCCTAACTCTTATGCCTGCAACTCAACAGAGTCAAAGGCGCAGCCTTCAACGCCACCGGTGCCGATTCTGCGGCTCAGATCGCCTGCGATGCACACCACCCGTGCGATGAATTCTATACACTTACTGTTTTAATGTTTCAGGCCCTGGGGTCGTCTAGCGGAGTTCCTGCGCAACAGGCGAGAAACGACCTTTTCGAGTGTTGGGGTCCTGGGGGTTCTACTATTACTTTAGTGGGGGTTGCTCGAAAGAAAGCTTTCTCGTGCAGTTACTGAGCGTCTCCTGCGACGCTTTCACTCAGCCACAACCATGTGGATTCGAGTCCTTGAGATCTGCCTTTCCGGATTGGCATTATGCCTCATTCGGCGGTTCGTCAGGAGAAAGAGGGCTCCGCTCCCGCCAGGGCCGCCTGGGTGGCCACTCGTTGGAAATCTGTTCGATGTTCCAGCGGATGCTCCACACAAGACAATGGGGGCCATGAGCCAAAAATATGGCGAGTGGATGATATTTCGTGCGGAATACTAGGTCGCTCATGTCACGCCAGGACCTTTCGTGTCCCTCAATTTGATGGGCACGCAATACCTGGTTGTTAATTCTGCCAAGGTGGCCAATGATTTACTCGAGAAACAGAGTGCTATCATGTCAGGCAGACCCCACTATACGATGGGCTGTGACCTTGTCGGCTGGGCTAATAGTTCGGTCTTGGTGCCATATGGCAATATGCACCGAAGACATCGCAAGTTCTTTTATCAACAGATTGGTAGCAAGAGCAGCTTGCAGGCATTTTACCAGATCGAGGAGACTGAAGCAAAGAAATTCCTCTGCAGAGTGTTGGAAAAGCCTGACAACGTGATTGCTCAGAGTCATAGGTACTGTATTGATTATCTTCCGCCCGACTACATAATGTAATCCATTCTGAATAGGATGACCAGCACAGTGAGCTTAAGGATCTCGTATGGGTATGCAATCCAGGGACAAGACGACCCGCTTCTCGAGATGGCTACCAACACCATAGAGAATTTCTCGGTGGTCACAACCCCAGGACGATTCCTAGTTGACATGCTCCCTATACGTACGTTTTTCTCGTTGACGCAATCTATTTTATCATCTAAATCGGCTAGT
>JBBPLR010000560.1:0-14746 GCA_038089915.1 Sutorius australiensis
ACTATACTTTGAAAACACACTCACATAATTGTCCCAATGAGTGCCTGTTTTGAATTGCACATATCTCCATGGTTTCTGATTCAAATTACATAATTATATTTTCACCATCTAGCCTGGAGTATATACTTTCATTTATACACTGACACTTTGTTTGTACCTGTTTTAGTTCCTGAGTTATTCAATCAACAATCAAAAAGTGCAAAATATTGGGACAATTTTGTGAGTCACTGTATAACATGCACATGCACATGCATATTTCCTCTCCAATCCAAGCGCTCGACAAACCCACCAACCGAAAGCCACCATGACATCTAATCAAACTCGAAAGCTTGATACAGTCGTGATTCAAACATCATCGTGCACAGGGCAGTTAGTCAACCCATGGTATGTGGTTGATGCTAATCACCGCTTGTTTCATCTTGTCATATCATCTTATTCAATGCGTTACACCATGAACTACATATAACTTTGTGAGCGACTGTGGTAACACGGCCTCCAATACAACATACCCGATGACATGGTGTGTGCTCAAGGACCAGGGATGACGGTATTCGGCGCCGTGATGTTTCCACCACGCATTGGTTGACACAAGTCAACGCACAAATCAAGTTGACAGCTTACGCCGTTCTGAGAGAAAGAAGTCGTGCTAGTCCTCGGTGGTGAAGATAAGCAGAGACAAAATGACACATAGCATGTCGTCACGTATGGTTCCGCGAACAAAAGATCGAAGCACAAAAAAAAAGACACAAACGTACACAACCCACTCACGACGACACCCCTGAAGATGAGCACGTAGCTTCCACCATTCCACAGTGCATTGCAAAAACCTTGCGTAAGCAAGAGGCGGCCTGGCGGGGGTGCGGTTTTAGAGAGGGCAGAGAGATAAGAGAAGCGAACGTTCATATGATGGAAGTAACCTGCACGCACGTTTTAAGTCTTACTCGATTGCCAACGACGGGGATAGATAACGTTGCGACTGTACGGGCTTAATATCCTATGTCACACCGCATCCAAGCGAAGATACTTGTGAGCGGGAAGGACAACTCAGCTTGGCGACGATCAAAGCTCGCCCTGTGATCATACACAGGGGTTGAGCAACGTGTTAAAGCCGAGGCAACCGGGGGAGGGCGGAGACAATGGTTATCTGTCGATACTCCGAGGTGTTTCGAGGGTTCACCACGAGCGTGGGTGCATTGTTGGACGGAACGGGTGTCAGGAAAGCTAGAAAGCTAAAGTGAGCGGGGGAATATTTGATTAGTTAGCCTTTCCTAGTTCCGTAGGATGGAGCCGGCGCACTGGTGTGGGCGTCAAGGGTTGGAATGATACGGGACTTTTGCAGGATGTAATCCCCGACTCGTCGGTGATAAGTCAGCACGTCAGGATGGCGTGATGGTGACCGCACAAACGCCTCCCTACTCGGCATGACTCCCGTCAGCTTAAACCTTGCTGATACCTCCCAATCTTAACTCACAACAATGGGTTATATCCGTCCTTTTCCCTGACAGAGTCCCTGACGGTAGTGATACGTCGGTAATGAACGGCCTACCAATATTCGAACGAACGAATGGGGCATACGTGGTGATGGATGCCACTGTATATTGATCAGGGGCTTGCCACCTATCTTCCGTCGTCATACGTTGTCAGCCTTCTAGAATCAGCCGAACTCGAGAGAAAAGTAACTCGCACAGGAAGCTGTTCAGCAAGTGTGTCAAGTACGTAGCTTCATTAGAGATTCCCGACGAAATAATAACGCGATGGCCGACCATGAAGTGGTTCAAACCACAGTGTTCTTGTTAGGGAATAATATGGCTCGTTCTGATGCTCTAAAATGCTTTAGGAACATGCCAAGCGGTCCAATCGAGTGCTCATCCACTCTCAACAAGGGCAGGCTCTCCCCAATATTTTAGATTGGACGGAGCAAAGTGTACGACAAGGGTTGTCCCAAATCTGTATCTAGTGCTCGCGGACATCAATATCCAACTCCCACGAGAAAAACACAAGGACGTAAAAATACCCACTCGACGCGTCCATCCATTCCACTAGCAGACGGTTTTCACGAAGTGTACAGCTCCTCTTTTGTCTCGATGCCCGTGCGTACACAGCAACAGCACCAAGGTCAGCGCCAAAAGCCAACACGAGGACGAGAAAGAAAAAAAAAAAGACAACAGCAAACGACGTACCCAACTCCTCCCGAAGAGGCTTGAGCTCGTCCAAGTACGCCTGGTATTGCTGCTTGTTCTCTACCTTCTCCTTGATACCCTCAAATATACGGACGGCAGTCGCGTAGTCGTTTACGCGCCGTGCTGCTCGGACAACAGCCTCGATGACACTGGGTGAAGGAATGAGGTCGTGAGCAAAACAGTTGTTCAGACCACGTTGAACTTCGAAGAGGTCTTCTGCGCCTTGGAAAAAGGCGACGTAGCGGTCTGAGAACGCCTCAAACGTTTCTTGACTGTGGGCGTCCGACGACGAAAAGCGGACCCTGGATGGAAGAGCGGGTGCAGCACGACGAAGAGCTGCGGTAGGGCGGGCACGGTGGACGGAGGACACGATGCGCATGTTGGTGGAGGAGTAGAGAACAGCAAAATAGACCTTGTAGAGACCGTTCAAATTATGGGAAGTCCGATGCAATTCCGGGTTTGTCCGCTATAGCAGTGGCAGTGCTTCTGGTATTGTACTCCAAATATTCTGTTACACAGTACATTCATTCAACATCTCCTCTTTCTGAACATGATCTTCACATTCGGGTCCACTGTGATCGACGCAATGATGTACAGGCTCTCGGGAGGTGGCGCCTTCTCTTCCAACTTCACATCGTACGAGAGGACAATGTGCGCCAACATAGTTTTCATCACGTAGGCGACAAAGAATCGACCAGGGCTAACCGCGAATTTGCATGAAAAAAAGTCTACGTGGACGATCGAGGACGTACCAGGCGCGTCTGCCATGCCCGAACGGCAGGTATTCCAGGCTGGTCGAAGCAAATTGATGTTTTGTTTCCTCACCTACCACTTCTCGCATTCTGGAGAACCGGAATGGATCGAATAAGGTTGGATCTTCGTAGTTTTCATCATCGAGGTGAAGACATCCAGCGGGTGAAGAGATGAGTGTTCCTTTCGGTATAAACGTTCCATCGGAGAACCTAAAGTCCTTCATCGCCCTGCGTGCAAGGGCCTCTGATGGCCTACGATGAGTGCTTGTGGCGCGTGAACACGAGTTGACGCGCCTGATGCAGTCCCTTTCAGACGCTGATTTTCCTTCAGGAAACTGTCGACCTTGTGCATCTTGTCTATTGCTGCCTTTGACCAACCTTCCTGTCCAACCATAGCTTCAATCTCGTCGCGAAGAGGTTGTATATATTGTGGGTTGGCGGCAAGGAAGATCAATGCGTGGGTGAAACTCTAAAGAGAACTTCTAGCCCTGGCCTAGACTCATGGCACTAGATATACCTGAGAGGTTGACTACGACAACGTTGAGCTAGATGTTGGTTCTTATCCCAAGGGCAACAGGACTCACGTGGAGCGAGGCGAAGTTGGAACCCAAGATACGCGCCGTCAGGGGTTTTGCTGTGCGTTCCTCACCTACCGCTACTTCCATCATCCAAGAAAGAAGATCGTTCTGCCAGCTAAGGTGAGCTTTGTAACAGTAGGTAGAACCCACATACAGGCCGGTCAACCCACTTATCCCCGTATTTTTCCAGACATCTCCGTCGCTCTTCGATGATTGGAGCAAGAAATTCCATGGCATCCTCGAGAGATTGATCGACGTTCTTAATAAAGTGGGCAACAAAACTGCCAAAGATTAAGCAAAAACGCAACGCGGAAGATCGAGGAAAACTTGCGGAGTCAAAAACTCAGGAAAGCGCTGGAGAAAAACTGCTCCATTTATAATGTTGGCACCGTTTTTCATGTTGAAATCCATCCATTCAGGGTTACGGCCTAGAAGAAACGAAGTGAGAAACCAGGGGGAATTCGGTCGAAATAACGTCTTACATAGAGGAAGACCGACAAATACTCTGTTGCTCGTTCTGAAGGCAATCTTTTGGATCGCGTTTAATGCCGGTACACTTTTCCATTCTGCGTGGTCCCATTTTCCATGATTGATGGACACTGACAAAAGATTAAGTCGTTACCGTCATTCTTTAGACCTAGAGTCTCGTCAAACGCAGTGACAATTTCATCTCTGATATCAGAAGCCAAGGTCGCGATATTGCGAGTTAGTTGCGAAAGCATGATCGGGATATGGTAAGTGTTGATCTGAACCTCTCTTCCCAGTGTATAATCGCTAGAAATTCGCTGTTGACGAAGAATGTCATCAAATTTTTCGAAGGAGAATGGCTACTTACCGCTCTGGTGGCTTCAGGGAAAGAAAGCTGGTCATCAGGGGCATTCACCAGTTCTTTCCGGTGGTCGCGACTGCTCACGATGACCAGCCAGCGATACCGATCGGCGACCTTGAATGGTCTATGTTTGTACTAGGATGACTTCAAAAAGGGTCCGGAAATGAGACACGGCGTCCTTGCCTTTGCATAGCCTTCCCGAATGACATCTACACCGTTCGCGTGAAACTTGGAACCAGCCCACCAAGACCCGAGCCAGCTATTCGATCCTACAGTCGGGATCGTATCGAGCTAGCGCAAGATTAGCTTCCGGGAACCGAGCAGGAAGTCCACCTACGTCAGATTCCCGGAACACCTTCACAACGAGAAGCGTTGTGACGACTATTCCTAAGAGAAAGCATCCAGCATTTGTGATTAGGTCAGTTTCCCAGAGAGCCATCGAAATACTGGAGAGGAGAAGAGGGGGATCAGGTCTTGGTGCGGCGGTTTCATGCATGGACATATATATACCCCACCCGACGGATGACGATACAGTCTCATAGCGCTCTTTCCTCGCCAACGGAAGGTGGTAATTAATTAAAGGATGTCCAGCGGCACACCAACGACTGATGAACTAACCAAAAATAGGCAATATATCAGGGGAAATAGGGTGGTGCAAGTTGACCGCTGACTTGGATGTTATCATGCCACCGATGCGCAGATACGGGAGGCCATTCAGCCGTTTGCGAACGCTAGAATGATCGACGACCCGGTGCTAGCCGTTCGAACTTGCCAACCCCTACGGAAGTCGAGCAGAGTCGAATCTCGAGCTACATGTTCAGGTACGAGGTGACACGCCTTTGTTCGGGTCGGGCACGAGTTGGGTAACCGAAAGTTGGCGTTCACATGTCAAGTTGGCGATGTGCACTGAGTGCGGCCATGAGGCGTAACTTTGTTGAGCTGCGGCAATGCCCGCAGCTATCAAATGTGGGCAAGCCGACTGCCGCCTGCGAGGGGTATGTGTTACAATAACTTCGGCATCCATGTAACTTTGGCACTTTCGCAGAATACACAATTCTGCATACTATATTCATTGTCCACACAGCTACAATAAATCTAGTATGTATTCTAGATGTCTGCGAGGTTGAACGAGTACAATCAAAGCAGAAATGAATAAGATAGCTAAAACCTGGGTAGTCACACAGACTCACGCTCAGTCGTCACTTTGGTGTCACTCAATGGAGAGTGCCGCAGCTAGTGTTGCCGCGACTCGGCTAAGCTGTAGCCGACTTCGGCTTTGCCCGGCTTGTGGCACGACTTGGCTTGGCTAGCCGAGTCGCTCAACATAACCCGGCTCAGCTCGGCTCCCAAGTCGACTCGAAGCCGACTTCAGATACCCGTGGGTCCTCGCACTGCCCTCACCCTGTTGAGAATATAGGTATTCAAACATTACACTTCGTATTCCATAACCTATATTCTAGGGCCAAGTCTAGACCGTGTCACATGACATGTCACATGGTCAGACATCACATGACTGAGAGAACAGTCTAGGCCATTACGCTATCACTTTGACTCAGCAATGGAGTCATAGATAAGAGCTCTTATTGCTATTCGCTCTTATCCTTATCAGCTTATCATTCTCACCTTATTGGTAGATAAGCATATTGGAAATGTGGTAAAGGGGATTACCACATATATCCACAGGGTACAGGGTTATCACTGTATCCTGGTTATGGACGTACGCTTCTATCTTGATAGATGAAGCAGGGTCAAGGGTTTTGCCTTATCTGTCTCTACCCTCTGACCTGGGCCTAGGGCCTTACCCGTTTTGTCCTAACTATTGTTCTACTTATATAGTAATGGACAAACACTACCATACATTATATGTATGTATATAAGGAGCTTAGCTCCCTCCACAATCTTTAGTACTTTCAGCACCTCTCAAGTGCTTGAACTACCTTCAGTACTCACTTGCAGTGAGGGACCTAGCATCCTTAAGCTACTGGATCTGCTACCTAGCAATCCTCATACTCATCCTCATATCTCTTACCACTGCGTGATATCTCTGTCCTCATACAAGTGACTCCTCATCAAGTAAGCCTCTCTACTTGATTATTACCTAGAGCACCTTGTCCTCCTCCTCTGGACATTGCTTGTCAGCCAAGTCTGCCTGCTGCTGCTGGAATACCCCTACCAGTGTTATTTCATCAAGTTATGAGCCCCGCCTAGTGCGGCTTAACCTCAATCCTCACTCAGTGTGACCACTTGTTTGGATAGGCAATGGATGACTCCATTGCTGCTGGTTTTGCTCACCTGACCACCCTCATTGTTACACCTGGTCCGGGTAGGATTGGATATAGCCCTTCAAGGGTTCGAGGAGGTGGACAGGCAGTCCGGCGACGAGGTGAGGCAAGAGTGACAAGCTCAGGCCCAGGTCAAGGTGTAGGGTCAAGACGACAGTCTCGAGCCTAGTCAAGGTAACGACACTACGTGGAACGTAGGTCAAGTTCAAGGTAAGACACTTAAGGGTGACTTAAGGTCAAGCAAGAGGTCAAAGGGAAAAGCGGTAGATTGTTTGGGTGTACTCGAGGGGATGTGAGAGTAGAAGGGAGAAACTACTTAGGGAATATACATGGGCGAGCTGGGTATATATACCTAAGAGGACCAAACAAAGGTAAATACTGTAAAAGGTAGTGGGCCTGAAATGGTAGCTATATGGAATGTCATGGAATGTGACAGAACAACTGCTGACTGATCAAATGG
Organism: Sutorius australiensis; assembly: GCA_038089915.1. NCBI lineage: Eukaryota > Fungi > Basidiomycota > Agaricomycetes > Boletales > Boletaceae > Sutorius > Sutorius australiensis. The sequence goes on from JBBPLR010000560.1 coordinate 7,082, forward strand.
AATATTATGGAACAATTATGTCAGCAGTTGGAAAAGGAAATGAGTTTGTGGGAACGAGTTAAGTAAGAAGAGAAAAAGGGGTGAATCGTAACAAACATGCTATACCATCCATGATCATATCTGAAAACTAGATTCATACTGAAACACAGGAGTCCAATACTTTGCATTCAGGATATGGTCACTCACATGATGTCCTTTTCAAATTCATATCTCCGTTCTCTAGGAGACTTTTGAGAAAGGAAAGAAAGTTCTCACTCTCATTCCCTAACTTCATAGACATCATTGCTTCATGTTGTTTCTAATGAGGAGTGTTGAGGTGTTATGATTTACCCTAACACTTCCTTTCCATTGTGTCACTTACTACCTTTTTCTTCTTATGGACTTACTCTCCCAAAGCTATTCTCTCATATAGCTTTGTGATCCGATCACCCCACATAGTTACTACTGTCCCCTTCTCTTCATTCCCACTACATCACTTTCCACAGCTGTCTACTGTCCCCTTCTCTTCATTCCTGCTACATTGCTTTCCACAGCTGTTCTTCCCCCATCTCCATCACATAGCCTTCCACAGCAGGATAACCTTCCTCTTCTCCATAGCAGGGACTTTCCATAATCTTGTCAGTGCCTTCCTTTCCTGGTTCACTCTCTTGAAAACTACTTAAACTAGCATAGTTGTTCCTGTAACCCTAAGCTAGTTCTCCTCAACTATTACCACAGTCTTTGCTCCAATACATCTTGTTTCACTTCTCTAGCTTCACTCCTGAGACCCTCGTCCACCCTAACCAATGGGAAGTAGCCCCCAACCTCAAGGCATCCCTTGAAACCATCCTTCACCACAGTTGAAGGGGAAATGCCAGCAGTGCACATACTTCATCCCTCAGTCCTTCAAGGCTATGCTCATCCTTACCCAGGCCAAGCATAACAAAAGAACTAGCTTCCCTTTTAGCAGCAAGCACCATCCTTCACTGCCGATGTTTCTTGACAACCCCCCACAGATCTCCACTGGGGAAAACCTCATAACCCTGAACCATCACCCTCAGAAAGATCCTCTTCCTCCAGAAGGGAACCCTCCTCCACAGAAGACCCTGATGAACCCACCAGAGAAATCTTGGAAGAAGGCACAGACCTTGAACTAGCACACAAGTTCTCTGCTTCCCTGAATATCCCTTGAGCCCCCACCCCCCCATTGCCAACTTCCACCAGAACTGTCCCAGTACACCCCTACCAAAGAGCCCTTTGCCCTAACACCTCCACTTCAGCCTCCACCCCATTCCTTCAAATCCCAGCACCACCTATGACCACCAAACCTATAGAACTTCATCTTGGGTGACCTGAGGCCTATGATGGCAATCAAAACACTGCAAAAACATGGATCAGATCAGTCCAGTTCTACCTCTATGTCAACAGGGAAATGTACAATGATGACTCTAGGAAGATCACCTTTGCCCTATCCTTCATGACTATAGGATCAGCACAAACCTGGGCATCCACCTTCCAAAATAAAGCAATAAATGGCACAACCATCTCCCCAGGAACCTTTGAAAACTTCATTGACAAGTTCCTGAAAGCATTCAAGCTTAAAGGAGTTGAAAACTCAGCCACCCACTGGCTCTCTACTGTTATGACTCGCCCCTTTTTCTTTTGTTACATAACTCATTCCCACAAACTTAACTCCTTTTCCAGTTGCTGACATAATCTTTCCATGATGTTCCACTTCATTCCATTAGCTCAGTCAGCAACTGTTCTGTCACATTCCATGATGTTCCATGTAACTACCATTTCAGGCCCATTTCCTTTTACAATATTTGTCCTTGTTTGGCCCCCTTAGGTATATATACCCAGCTCACCCATGTATATTCCCTAAGTAGTTTCTCCCTTCTACTCTCATCTCCATTCAAGTACAACACCCAATCTTACTGCTTTTCTCTTGAACCTCTTGCTCAACCTTAAGTAACCCTTAAGCATCTTCACCATGAACTCAACCTACATTAACTTGTAGTGCCATTACCTTGACTAGGCTTGAGACCGTCGTCTCAACCATATACCCTGACTCTGACTTAGGCTGACTGCCTTTGTCACCATGCTCCATATTCAACTCATTATTGACCTTTTGAGCCACTCTCGATCCCTGAAGGGCTACACCCAATCCTACCTGGACCAGGTGTAACATCTACCACTCACATGAAACCAGGAATGATTCAGGGATCCTGGGGACCCTCCATCACTGAGTATACTGCCAAATTCCAGACAAAGGTAGCTGAAGCAGGAATAACTGAAGATACTGCCCTCATTGGCTACTACTCCCATGGACTTCCCCTATGGATCATGAGAAACATCAACTGCCTTCAACCCATCTTAACCACCATCCAGGAATGGTATGATGAAGCATCCAGGGAATGGGATGCTGATGAACAATCCAAAGCAATAGAGAAGTCCAGGACCTACCAAGCCCCTTACCACCTGGTCTTCACACCTCACCCTCACCCTGAAAGAGACCCCAATGCCATGGATGTAGACATCATCAGGATTGCCAAACTAACCCCCAAAGAAAGACTTCACTGCATCAAAGAAAAACTCTGCTTCAGGTGCCAAAAACCAGGACATGGGAGCCAAGAATGCAAACAATCCACCCAGACAAAGAAGACCCAACAAATCTGGAAGGTTGAAGAAGAGATTCCTGCATTAAAGGAAGTAGAAGAAGAAGAAGAAGACTCCACTACTGTACAAAGGATCAAATTTGCTGTTCCCAACAAGGGTTTTTAAAGGAGAGGCCTCAAATGTCACAAGGACCTCCCAGTAATGCTACCTGTGCTCGAGTACTTGTACCAACAAAGACAAAGACAATGAGAATCCCCATTCAGCTCATTGTACCCTTGAACACTCTCAAAGTCATCAACTCCAAAGCCCTCATTGACAGCAGGGCAGAAATCTCCTGTATTGACTGGCACTTCACCTGAAAGAACCACCTCCCCACCATCAGATTAAAAGAACCCCTCCATGTCAAAAATGCAGACAACTCTCTGAACAAGATGGGCAACATCAAGTTCTCCTGTGAACTCTTTGTCAACATAGAAGGGATCACCTGCAAAGTAATCTTCTACCTTTTTAACTGTGGATGAAACAATGTAATCCTTGGACAACCCTGGCTCTTTGCTGCCAACCCAATGATCAACTGGAGGAACAATACTCTTTCCATCAAAGAAAACACCAATCAATCAAAGGAACTTTTTGATATGTATACCACAGATGAACTTCATCACAAGATGCACAAACTCCAACCAAGGAAACCCCCACCAAGACACCACCATGTTGATACAGTATGGGATGGAAAACTCTTCAAATATCTTGACCTTGATGATGATCCCAGACCATCTATCCCTCACTTATATTCCCAACATGCCCTGGAAAATAGGATCATGCACTGAGTAATCAGATGTGGATCTTGCTATATATCTTCCACACAGATAGCAAGGCTTACCACAGCTACTGAACTTGCAATCCAAGCCAAGAAAGACAAACCCAAACCCTCTATTCCCCCTGAATACCTAGAATTCGCCTCTGTCTTCTTGAAAGAAGTGACAGATCACCTTCCACCCACCAGGACCTATGACCACAAGATCAACCTAAATGAATCCTTCTCCCCAAAGATAGGAAAGGTCTACCCTCTCTCCCCTGAAGAACAAATAGCTACAGATGAATTCCTTGAGGAAAACCTCAAAGCAGGGAAGATTTGACCCTCCAACTCCCCCCAAGCCTCTCCCTTCTTCTTTGTCAAGAAAAAGGATGGAAAACTTCACCCCTGCCAGGATTACAGATACCTCAATGAGCATACAGTCCAAGATGGGTACCCCCTTTCCCTCATCTCTGACTTAATGGACAAACTACAAGGGGCCAAAGTATTCACCAAGTTTGATGTATGATGGGGATACTACAATGTCTGAATCAAGGATGGACATTAATGGAAAGTGGCCTTCATCACCCACAAGGACTTTATGAGCCAACTGTCATGTTCTTTGGACTCACCAATTCTCCAGCCACCTTCTGATAGTTCATGAACGATTCCTTCCAAGACATGATAACTGAAGGATGGCTAGTCATCTACATGGACAACCTCCTGATCTTCTCCCCTGATCCAACCACTCATGAGGAACACATAGGCAATGATAGGGTATACTCCTGGATATCAGTGGTCATACCCATACCTATACCCAGGGATATACCCATACCCACAGTGTGGATATGGGTATGGTTGTGGGTCAGCAAAAGTGGACCCAGGATATAACCCATGGTGGGTCATACCCATGGGTACCTCATATTCTAAGCAACAAAAAATGTGATCTAACCACAGCTTGATACTGTCCCAACCATTCTTGAGAGCTTCCTCATCACTCTCCACATCTTTCAGACTGACCACCACTAATACATCCTCCATCTTGACAAGGCTGAGTGAGCTCCAGGTTCCCAAGCAGAGTAGAGCACAAGATGACTGAGCCAAAAGACAGGAACATGTGTGCATAATGGGTAGATGACTGTGGCTGAATAGATGTTCCACATCAACAGATATAGCTAAGAGAATCATTGTCACCTAACAGAACAATGAGGAAATTATAGATAATATACTGGGGATGCTTAAATAGTCCATTGCCATGCAGGACAGGCATGGATAGACAGCATGCTGCTCATACCACCATGCCAGAGTGTCTGTGACATATTCAACATCAATATGAAGATAGTGTTCCAACTTGTCACCTAGATTGGACTGTTTGGATGGGGCCAAAGCAGCCATGTTGTCGAAAATATTGTACTGAGTAATGTAAGTGGTACTACTACAATGGAAAGTGGTGAGTAACATACCTGTTTTGTCATGAATCCCATTGGGTCATTAGCAGGGTGGTTGGGGCCATCAATCTCCTCTGTAATGTATGAGTGCTTGAACACATCCCTGACAAGCTGCTCAGCAGTTTCAATCCAGTTGCCTTCCCAATTGGTGTTCTTGAAGTAAGTAAGCTTGTGTCACAGGTGTAAGACTATAAATCAAGTACTTGTCAGTACATATATATCTAGTACTAATGATGCAATGACTTACCCATAGTGATTTAGTACACTTCAGAGCTGTCCATAAGCTCATAGTACCAGTTAAGTGTCTGCTTTGCCAGACTGACAGCAGCACAAATGGTGGGACTATACTTGTGGTTGAGTGAGTATGTTGTAAGCTTTTGATCAATGAGATCCATGGCAGGAATGACTGTGGCAAGGTTGGGCATGGAGCATGAGAAGAAGAGCATAGCATCTTTGAGAATCTGTGGGCTTGTTTAGCTCAGAGTCACAGCCACAATACATGTTGCTTCCACATGCACCTTCAGCATGTCATGTAGCTGCTCTAACAACACCCACTCCCCATCATTCAACTTGTATTTTCTTAATCCTAGCACATGATCCTGGGTCACATTGTCAACCATGCTGCAATGTTTCAGCACATACTCCAACATATCCAACATAGAGTTCCACCAAGTCAAAACATTGTATGGCAGGTTAGTGACATTCAGGCCCATTCCTTGAAGGATGTTCTGCCAAGCTATTATGCTTGGCCTGGGTAAGGACAAGTGTAGCCTTGAAGACTAGAGAAATGGAGTGGGTGCACTGCTGGTGATTCCCCTTCAACTGTGGTGAAGGATGGTTCCAAGTTAGGCCCTGCAAATGGGGGCTACTTCCCATTGACTAGGGTGGTTGAGGGTCTCAAGAGGAAGCTAGGGAGGCAAAGCAAGATGTATTAAACAGAGATGACAGAGGGTAATCGAGGGAGATCAAGGAGAACTAGCTTAAGGTTGTAGGGGTAGGTGTACCTACTTAAGTAGTTTGGAGAGAGAAACTATAAAAGGAAAATGGTGGAAAGGTTATAATAAGGCTATGGAAAGGTTATAGCTGCGGAATGGAGATGAAAGAAGAGAAGAACTACTGTGGAAGGCAGTACAATGGAAGTGAAAGTATGGAAGTGATGGTAACTATGTGAAGGGGTTGGATCACAAAGCTATGTTAGAGAATAGCTTTGAGAGGATAAGTCCAAAAGAAGGAAAAGTGGTAACTTGAGCAAAAGGAAAAGTGTCAGGGTAAATTGTAACATTACCCCCCTGCTACTCTCAAACTCCATTCAGGACCTTTTTAGTTGAATGCTGCAAGGGACCCAGTGATGTTAGAGTATCCTACCACATCCAGAATATTGTCACCAGTGTCACTGTATCTTTCTGGAGTGCTGGAATGATGAGGGGCTTGTCTGCAAGATCAACGAGAGGTATGAGAATGCCTGGAAGAAGTAGAAAAGGAGAAGGAAGAGGGTATGGTTGTAGAACAACATTGGAGGGGGCAGTGGCCTTGTGTGTGATTAGGTTCCCATCTTTGGCAGATAGGGCACTGGTAAAGAGGACAGGTGATGTGCAGATGTCCAAGGCAGTGACAGTGATAGCAAGATTTGCAATACTGGGGGTGGGAGGGGGATAAAGGTAACACTTCTTTGGTCCCAGCCCAGTGAGCCTCTGCCCATTGTAGGGCTCTCTCTTCATTGCTGGCAAGGGGGGAAGATGAGGTGGAAGGTGTGGATGTCATTGTAGGGATGGGTAAGTCATGTGCCCAAGCAAGGTCTCTGACAAATCATTCTACCTCAACTAGAAATTCTCCAAATTCAAGTTGGTAGGCTAGGATTGACAGGGCTCCTTGTAAGTCCCCTTGGATTTCTTTGAGTAGCTGAGTGAGGAGTGGGAAGGTGGGTTTGGAGGATAGATGGAGTTGAGTGATGAGGGGTCTGATCTGATTGGTCTGGAGAAAGGCTTGGTATAAGGCTAAGAAGGGAGATCCCATGTCTAGGTGTGCATCTATGGGGCTGGCCATCCTGGAATCAGATAGGTAGGCTTGAAGTGTACAGATGTACTGCCTGTCTGGGTAGTCTGTTCATAGGTTGTGGGCATAAGCAGGGAGATCCACAGGGAGAACCTGGTGGGGGTGAGGGAGTGGAGGTGGGGAGTCTGTCTGAGGGAGTTCATTGTCTGCCCATCCTGGGTTGGCTAAGGTCGAATGGGGGTCAGAAGCAGTCAAAGGAGCAAGGGAAGAAACCATAGAATTATCTGAAACAGAAGGAGTTGGCATGTAAGGTGAAGAACTATAACTAGAATCAGGGATGTCAGAGCAAGGAGACATTTTGGAACAATGAAGACAAAATGGATGGGGGGCTTAATAGTGGTAAATGCAGTATGAAAGTTTACAAAAGCAGGAGTGTTTGAGGCAGTGACTAGGGAGGATGTTGTATTGTCAGCAGAACCTGGCTTGGTATAGAGAGAGATTGATAGCTGCAAGGAGGCATTCAATGGTGATATCAATAGTTTCAATGCTAGGGGGGGAATGAGGTTGGTGGGAGTTCATTGAGGGGGAAAGACAGAAGGGTGTAATCTTTTGTATTCTCTAAGGAGTGTTTGCAAATGTTTGAGGTCCTTCTCTGAGACCCAAAAGTCTTCTTTGGCAGAGTATTCTCTCCATCAGATCAGGAAGTGTTGGTTGGTTGGTGTTCCTTTATGTTTTAATATCCATTCAATCTCATATTCTTCTTCTTCTATAAGGTCTGGAGGTGGAGCTGGGAAGTTTTATCCATGAATAGAGTTCTCATGATAGGATTTTTAG
>JBBPLR010000561.1:0-16410 GCA_038089915.1 Sutorius australiensis
AAAGGTGAACTAGACTGGAGGACGTCCAGCTAGTGCCTTTGGCTTTATATACATCTACTCTATGTACACCCGTGTACGGTAGATCTAATAGATATACTAATAGTCCGTATGATAAATAGTAAATCGGAAGATGTGGTCCAAGGGTTCATAAATAGGAATGGAAGAGGGTATAACATGCGTGCAATGCATGTAGAATGGAAGCATGCACATAGCCATCGAGGCGATGTGGAATGGAAGTGAGTACATGCACGCAGTGCATGTGATCGTGGTTAGGGGGTGTTAGCCCTTGTATCATGCGTATAATCGGTAGGGCTAGCCTAGACCGATAGGATGAGATCGCGGGACATAGTAACTGGATCACGTCGAGCATCTAGTGGTGCTAGTGGTCCCATAGATCCTAGTAAAGTGTAGCCTTAAGCTACTAGTCATGAGCGCAGTCGAGCGCTAGATTGCGCAAGAATAGGGGTTGAAATGTTAACCTGTAACAGAAATGAAGTGTGCAGCATGGCACAGCCTTGCATAGCATGAAAATGAAAAGAAGCAAACCATGAGGCAAACTCTGTTTGTCTGAGTTTGAACTTTATAAAAACATACATATGACCAAACACTGGGTGTGGGAATGTGGACTTAGGATCATAACATGTCAAGCATCTAAGTGATGATGGGCACTGTTATGGGGTATACTTTTTGCCCCTATTTATTCATCAAACAGCAAACGCTCAAGTCACTACATTCCCGTCCGTACGGCTATTGACCTCTAAGCGCCCACTAGACGCTTGATGTGTTCAAACCTCTAAGTCCCTTTTCCCACAGTCCCTTATTTGGTTCTGTGTACGATACTATAAAGTTCAAACCCAGACGAACAGAGTTCGCCTCATGGTTTGCTTCTCATTCATTTCCGTGCTGTGCATGCTTCTCTTCCATTCCAGCCACAGCGTGTTGCACACCATGGCTTCCATTTCACCTTATCTATTAATCTCCGCTCCACAGCCTTATGGCTATGTCACAAACCCTCTACCCTACGGCCACCCTGCACCCTGGGTTATACCCTAGTCTATATATAGTAGTAGATCGTAGATACAACCACATCATGTACATACAACCCAATGTCTATATAAACCCAAGAGGCTTGCTGGTCAACCCCAGTCAAGTCCTCTTGGAGAGTTCCTCTCTTCTAAGATACGACTCAGTCCATACCTTCTTAGTTGCTGAGCCTAGTGCAACCTAGTACTCTTAGGGTTGTTTCAGGCACTTAGGGGTCAATAGCCATATGGATGGGAACATAGTAACTTGAGCATTGTCATTGGGCATTGCAAATGCTTATGTAATAGGGGCGAAAAATGTACCCCTGTAACACTTGCCATTTGGGAGTAATCTTTGATGAATCTCTGATAGAAGTTGACTAAGCCCAGAAATGAGCAAACATGTTTGATCATGGATGGGTTTGACCAATTGAGGATGGGTTTGACCTTGTCAGTGTCCATCTTGATGCCATCTTGTCCCACAGTCATCCTGAGGAATTCTACTTCTTTCATGGAGAAGAAGCATTTCTCTGGTTTGACAAATAAGTTGTTCTCTTTTAGATGATGTAAGACTTCTAGTACAATCCTGTCATGTTCTGCTTGGTCATTGATCTTTGTAAAGATCATTATGTCATCAATATAAATGATGACAACATCTTCCTGTTGAAGTACATAGCCAGGGCGCTGACAGAAGACAGGGCTCTGCTAGTGCCGAGGGCAGAAGTATCTGAACCGAAGAGTGCTAACACTTACATTGCTAGAGCAGTGAGGCTTTAGTGATGGTGGTGGTTCAAGTTAAAGAAGAATTGAAACTCCTATTTCTTCTCAGATGTGGCTGAGAGAACTATATAGTGTACAGTGATATTGCTTATCTAATACTACCTAATACAGTTTGGTAGTTGACTACGCTACACTTTCAACACTTCCATGTCAGTGAAGATGTCATTCACCATCATTTGAAACATGGCTGGTGAATTGCAGAGGCTGAAATACATAACAATAGATTCATAGGCACCTTGGTGACATATGAAGGTGGCCTTCCATTCATCTCCTTCTTTGATGTGGACATTGTTATATCTCCATCAAAGGTCCATCTTGGTAAATAGTTTAGCTTCCTTTAGTCAGTCTACAAGTTGGGAGATCAATGGCAATGGGTAAATATTCTTGACTGTGTATGTTGGATACCAGACTATGACAGGTAGTAACTTGTACATAGTTTATCTTTTGTTCACACGATCACCTTCCATATCCAGACACACCGACCAGCAATCGCAACCACCAGTTACCACTTTTCCTCCAGTCTTATACCGTTGACTGGAGTCCTAACAGACTATTGTTCCAGCTCGACGATCCACAACAGGTTATGAGCCATGCCTAGCGCAGGTAAAAACAAAACCAAGACCCACCCTCAATGCTCGTTATCCACCCCAACGTCCCAATGCCCAAAAACAGCCCACCCAACCCAGTCACTAACCTGACATCACCCAAGTGCACACATGTCACAAAACACACCACACGGACACTCTGGACACTCACCAATTGCCTGAATCGGTTGACTCCAACCAGCCACATTCACTCCAGAGGCCCCCCAACAATCAGAGCCCACAGATCTGCCCACTACAACAATGCCCCAACCATCACTCGCAACCCGACTGGAACTGATGCTCGCCCCATGGCTTCCATCATGCTCCCCAGATACCTTGCACACAGCCATACCATACTCCCTCAGAATAATCGATGAAAACACCTCTGGTGAAGACAATGACCACTTCATGCTGAAGAAGTCCATTGACCCCTTGAAATTCACCCACCTATTCCGACTCAAATCCCACCTCACAGACTCCAACTACCCAATGTGGACGTCCATTGTATATCATGCACTCCAAATGGTCTCACTCCACCAATACCTGGATGAAGACTTTGGACCAGAGGATATATTTGAGCAGAAAAGCAGGCACATCTGGTGACACAAGGCCAATGCCTTTGTCTTGTCCATACTCATGGCACTAATGTCGGAGAACATACAAGTACAGGTCGGCCACATTGATACAGCAGCAAAAATATGGGCAGAGGCCCGACACCTCTACTTGGGCACCACAGCCACCAATTGGACCCTCACCATCACTGCACTCATTAGCACGTGTCACACGGATGATGAGGACATACCAGCGCACATCGCTAAAATGAAGGGACTCCAATGGGACCTCATCCTAATGCAATGTGACATACCAGACAAGCTATTTGCTTGTTTCCTCCACATATCCATGCCCTCAACTTGGAACTACGCATTCGCAGCCCTACCAGACCACTATACGTCTGCTGAAGTAGAGTGCCGCATCCATGATGAGCATGGCATACATATGACCCAAACCACAAGCTCCACAAGTGCGTTCCAAGCAACACAAACCCTGCTCGCACCAGGCCAACCCTACTGCACCAACTGCAAACGTGCTGGGCACTGGACCAAAGACTGTCACTCAAAGGGATGAAAACAATTGAAGGGATGACCCAAAAAGGAGAAGGGGGATAAGAGCAATGAGAACAAGAAGGAGAAAGAGAAGGGGAAAACAGAGGATAACCTGAGGTGCCCCAAACAGAAACACATGGGCAAACCAGGTGGAAAACAAGCCAATCAGGCTGTCACCACAGAGCGAAGTGACTCAGACAACCACCACCATGAGTCGAGCCTATCTGCCTACCTTGCCAACAACCCCACTCACTTCCACGTCAGTTGGATACTAGACAGTGGCGCTACCAACCACATATGCACAGAATGGACAGCATTCGCTGATTTTGCACCCACCAACAAAACAATCAAGGGAATCGTGAAAGACGGACCTGAACTCAAGGTCCTCAGCACCAGAACAGTCCTACTAAAGGTCTCCATCAGAGGACAACTAGACCACATAATCAAACTCTGCAATGTGAGCTATTGTCCCAATGCTCACGACAACCTCATCTTGGAGAGCCGAATGGACTGGAGGGGACTCAAAATAACCAAATGCAATGGCAAAGTCACAATCAAAAAACCCAACGGAGATATTGTCATCAAGGGACAACTCCATGGAAACCTATATGAGATAAACAGCCACATTGTCCCTTCCTCATCAAACCACACTGTCGCATTTACTGCCCATTCCTCCTCCAACCTTGACCTCTGGCATGCTTGCCTTGGCCACATTAGCCTTAAATCACTTCACTACCTCAAATGCCACAACCTTGTCACTGGAATGGACCTACATGGAGATGGAGAACTACAACCCTGCAACGGGTGCGCTAAAAGCAAATATCACCAAGCCCCATTTCCAAACTCCTCCTCCCACCATGCCATCAAACCCATTGAACAACTCCACATGGACCTACAAGGCCCATTCAATACCTCAATCTCAGGACACAGATATATCCTTGGTGTGATTGACAACCACAGCTGAAAAGGATGGAAGGAACCCCTCAAACACAAAGACAAGGCCCCCGACCACATAAAAAACCTGATTGAGTGACTAGAAACATATACTGGCACATGGGTCAAAATCATCCAATCCGACTGAGGCAGTGAATTTATCGACACCCGACTACAATCATACCTCCAACAGAAGGGAATCACCCATGAACTCTCAGCTCTGCATACCCCACAACAAAATGGCATTGCTGAACAATTCAATCAAACAACCCATGAAAGCACACTTGCCATGCTGGAGGATGCCCAAATGTCAAAAGGTTTCTGGCCTGAGGCTCACCTATATGCCAACCATGTCCGAAACCATAGCCCAACAAAAGCCCTAACCCACATCACACCAAACGAGGCATTTTACAGCCACAAACCCAGTGTATCCACCCTACGCATCTTCAGATCATGCTACCATGTCCGTATCCCACCAGATCTTAGGCAAAAACTTGACCCTCACTCAATCGACGGAATACTATGTGGCTTCGAACACAGATCCAAGGCCTACAAAGTCTGGATACCAACCAAACACAAGTTTATCATATCCCGAGATGTCATTGTCTATGAAAAACTATCCCCACCACTTCCTACCCCAAGTGAGGGGGTGTCATCACCCAATATTCCCACTGCTCAGATTGAGGGGGTGACTCCAGATACCAATCCAACCAGTGAGAATGAACCTGTCCAACCAGCCCCCACTCTTGCACAGCCACCTTGCTGATCGGAATGCATCACTCAACCATCCTGGAAGAAAGAAGCTGCCAATAAACAAGTGGCAAAGGAGGCCGAGGAATGTACCAAACGAAAAGCACTTTGTGAATCCCAATGTTGAATGAAAAGGTCAGGTGGGTGCGAGGTAGGGTGGATATGTCCATCCCTGGGGTTCTGAGGGTAAGGCTGTGTGTTGAAAAGGGTTTGCTACGATGAATAGTGTTTTTAGGAAGCCAATCCGGCCAAGAATGGCGACCAGAAGAGTTCTGGGAAAAAGAGGGTGAGTTTCCGGAGGAGAACAAAGTTCAGATGAGAGCGATATGAGAGCAAAGTGGTCCGGATAATGAGTATATCTGAGCACGATTGATGCTGAGTGACTTAGAATGAAATCTGAGTGATTTCGTGTGTGAAGAAAGACTTAGTTATTCAAAACTAGCCATCCTACAAACTTTATAGTCTGGGTATGCCCGGGACTGTAGCTATAGAGACAGCGTAGCACATGTAAAGTAACCAAAAAGGGGTGTTGAAACACATGAGAATGTCCACAAAGGACAAAGTAATAGTCTGACTGGTTTCAAAGCGAAAACCATTAGTCCGAACCCCGGAAGGGTATCTGCATTGCGTCTGGAGGGAATCCGGACCGACCAGATAAGCGGAAAACATTGGAAAGAGGTCCGGACATGTACCAAGTGTATAAGGTCACCCGGATACTCCTCGGATGGACTTGGGACTACGGATAGATGCTTGAGGAACGCTGTAAAAACCTAGGATACGAACCTAGAGAGTTGTAGCTCTCTACACCAAAAGGAGCAAACAAATAACATGATCACCCCATCAATTGAACAAATAGCCTATGCAGCAACACACGATGAAAACACCCCTCAGAACTTCTGACAAGCCACCTCAGGCTCCAATGGAGACCAATGGTGGAAAGCAATGCATGAAGAATTCGACCTACTACAAAAATGAGGGACATGGGAAGTCATGGGATGCCGATGGACATATGTAATCAAACATGGCCTGAATGGCGAGATTACATGATACAAGGCCAGACTCGTTGCTCAAGGCTTCTCACAAGTCCCTGGACTTGACTACAGCGATACATTATCACCCACAGTCTGACTCAACTCCCTCTGCATCATTATTCACCATACAGCAGCACATGGTTGGTACCATGGCCAAGATGATGTCACAAGTGCATTCCTGCATAGCAAAATAAATCATGAGATCTATATGCACCAACCTGAGGGATTCGACGATGGCACAGGTAGAGTTGCCAAACTACTACTCGGCTTGTACAGGATCAAACAGGGCTCACATTTATGGAACAAGCATATGCATCACAAACTGAGCACAAATGGATTCTCTCGCCTCCCATCTGATCCTGCAGTCTATACCCGTAAATCAGCCACTGGCACAGCTATCATAGCCATACATGTTGACAATGCCCTGATGATTGCCAGCACCAAAGGCATGCTCCACAAGACCTGCAAACTCCTCCATACCCTATTTGAAATGAAAGAAGAGGACCCAGACTGGCTCATGGGCATCAAGCTCACTGACGACCATAGCAGGCACACCACCACATTGTCACAGGCCCAGTATGCCGAGATGCTCCTCAAATGGTTCAAAATGGACACATGCAACCCAGTATCCACTCCTCTTGATCCTGGGACTGTTCTCTCTAAAGCTGACTGCCCACAGACAAATGCAGACAAGCAAGAAATGGCAAAATACCCATACCACAAGGCACTCAGCGGCATAACATGGCTTGCCATTGTCTCATGCCCAGATCTAGCCTATGCTGCCAGCCAACTTGGACAGTACAGTGCCAATCCAGGCAAATCTCACTGGAATGCCCTCATGTGTGTCTTCAAACACCTCCGAGGCACACATGACACTGCACTCACCCTCAGCAGGGTATCCAACAAAGATTCAAACCTACTTACTGGTCACACAGATGCCAGCTGGGCCCATGATGCTGATGACCACTGCTCTACCTCAGGATATATCTTCCAACTTGGTGATGCTGTCGTCTCATGGAACAGTAAGAAGCAGTCCACTGTGGCCACATCATCATGTGAAGCTGAATACATTGCCCTCACACACTGCACCAAACAAGCATTATGGCTATGCTACCTACTACTCAACACTGGTATCTATAGCAACAAGCTACCCACCACAGACATATACTCAGACAACACTGCCACAATCACAATCGCAAGGGAAGCCTGATTTCATGGTTGCAGCCATCACATCAGGACTCAGTTCCACTTCGTACGAGAACATGTTGAAGATGGAACATTTGAGATCATGCACATCCCAACAACCAACATGCTCACCGACGGACTCACAAAACCACTCGCCCATGACCCCCATGAAACCATGCTTGCCCATTTCTCCCTGTCGCCAGCCTGAGGGGGTGTGTTGGATACCAGACTATGTCAGGTAGTAACTCGTACATAGTTTATCTTTTGTTCACATGATCACCTTCCATATCCGGACACACCAACCAGTGATCGCAACTGCCAGTTACTGCTTTTCCTCCAGTCTCGTACCATTGACTGGAGTCCTAACAGACTATTGTTCCAGGTAGATACTAATCATCAGTCTCATACCATCGACTGGAGTCCTAACAGACTATTGTTCCAGCTCAATGATCCACAACAGTGTATTCATTGAGATATCAATAATCTTGGACCATCCATTTCTTTCTGTCCTTTTTCAAGACAAAGAATACTGGTGAGGTCTGTTCTGATTTAGAGGATTGGATATACCCTTTTTATAATTGGTCATCTATAAATGTGGAGATTTCTTCTTGCTCTATCAGAGATAGGGAAATCAACCTTCCCTTCTTTGGTTTGAATGTATCCTTTAGATCAATGGCATGATCTCATGGTTTCCTAAGTGGGATCTGTTCTGATTCTTTCTTGTGGAACATATCTATGAATTTGTGATACTGTTCTGGAACTAGCCCTTCAGCAATTTCTTTTGATTCTCCATCTGCTTTTGACTTCTTTTCCTCTAGGGTGCAGATGGTTTTGTATACCTGATACTGAATATCTTGTTTTTTCTTTTCAAGGATGCAGAGGAAGATGGCCTTGTCTTGCAAGGCATGGCAGTGGCATGGGCAGCAGGTTAGTCTAACTGTGCCTGTAGACCAGTCTATATCAGGATTGTGGTGCTTTAACCATGAGTAGCCCAAGATGAAATCATTCTTGCTGAGATCTGTGGCCTCTGCAGTGAGGCATTCTCAATGTCCCTTGTAGTCTATAATAATATTGGTGGTGTGTGTGATGGAGCTGGCCAAGTTCTTGGTTCCATCTATATTGTAAATAGGAATGGGTTGTGGAAGTGGCTTATGTGGAATCCCATTCCATTTAGCCCATGTGATATCAATGAATATGGCATTGGCTCCACTGTCAAGAAGTGCTTCTGCCATGTTCCATGTCTTGTCATCCTTATGCAGTGAGATCTTAATCTTCATGTTGATCTCTCATGTAGGGTGCATGTTGTGGACAAAAATGTCATGATCTGAGATTTGTGGTTTTGACATAAAGGAGGAATTAAGCCCAGGTGTAACATCCTTGGCAAGCTCCTGCTCTGCAGAAGGCCCCTCTGACAGTGAAGAAGAAAGATCTGAATCTGTTGAAGAGTTAGAGGAAGTGTTCAATTCTACATCTGAATCTGTATCTACAGAGTCTGTTTCTGAAGTGTCCATGGAAAGAATACTATACCTGTTCAGGGACCTGGCTGTTGAAGACCTAGAACTCTGTGGGCCTAGGCTTTTCCAAATTTGAAATATTTGGTGGCTTTCACCCTTGACATCCTGGCAATCTTAGCTTGTCAGTCTGAGGTATCCTCCTTTCTTGGAGAGACATCCTTAGACTTCTTGAGTAGTTTTCTGACTTTTCAGTCAATTGTGTCTGGATCTCCAGAGAGATTACATCTTCATTGTCCAAGTTGGTGTTCATCACTTGGGTGTTTCTTGAGGGCCCTTTGCCCTTGCCTCTTTTTCAGGACAGCTTGTGATTGCTGCCAAGCCATTTGCAGTCTGGGCAGACTATTTTTGGCATCTTACATTCTTTGATGCCATGTCTGGTCGTTTTGCAATTGAAGCATTTGAGGGTGCTTCCTCCCTTCTTTGTGTTAAGGGCATCAACATCCATGGCATTGAAGTCTTGTGAGGACTTCCACATGTTGTTGGTCTGGTCCTTCCAGATGTGTGTCTTTCTGCTCAGGAAATCAATTAGTTCAAGATTATTGCTGACTGTCCTGGCATTGGTGAGGAGCTCATCAAGGTCTTCCGAGAACTTTCCCAGCCTCCCCATGTCTTCAATGATCTCCTTCCTGAGTCCTCTGGTTCTCAGAAGATGGATGGCATATTTGGGGTCTACCCCCAATTGTTCATATTTTGGTTGCCATTTGATGAGGAAGTCATCTATCCTCATTTGGCCTTGCTTGAGATCTTCCAACTTCTTCATGTTTCAGATCTGTTGGTTGGAAGTGTGGAAGAGGGATTGGATTTCTGTTTCAAGTGTACTCCAAGAATACCCCTTCTGTGGGTCATAGAGCCAACCCAAGCATACTTGTGCAGAATTCCCTGCCTTCTCTCCTTTGAGTTGGGAAAGTACAGCAGCAACCACTCTAGGTGACCCCAGGGAAATCATGTTGGAGTTCACATTCAACCACCCCTGCATTCATGCCCACCATTCTTTGAATTTCACATAAGATCCATTGTAATGTCCTGGATCTGCAAATACTTCTACTTTAGAAGAAGAAGGGATGGCAGAGGTTGTAGTGGCAGATCCTGATCCTGATCCTCCTGCCAGTGGAGCATTTTCAAGTTGTGCCACTTGTGTGGCCAACTTCTTCATGTCATCTTTTGCCTCCATGAGGCAGTTGGTGGCTTTAGTAGCCTTCCTTGTAGCTTCTGCCATATCAGCGATGGCTTGCTTGGTTTGGGCCTCCAATCAAGCCACATAGTTGATTGTCTGGCTCAAGGTATCTTTGATTGCTTTACATCTATCTTCCCAATCTAGGGAGTTGTCATCAAAGATCTCAGTCCAGTGACAAGTCAACATGATGGATTAGAGGTAGTTGAGAAGGTGGTAGATGTGTCCTGTAGCTTCATGCACTACTGGAACTAGGGAGACAGGGTTTTCTGGGAAAGAGAAGAGTTCTATGTACTCTGGTACTTCTCTGACTTCCTGAATTTCATGCAATCTCTCAGGTCATATGGAGTTGCTCACTGTGTAATATGTATCCAAGTGTGTCTGCTTGGGTGGACTTGGTCTAGCCTCTCTCTCTTCAGTTGCCCAGCATTCCTGATCTCTCCAGCTAATTCTTCTACTCTCTCTGTGAAGCATTGGTCTCTTTTCAAACACTCTAGGTAGAACTGGAGGTTGTACTCCTTGACTTGTGCTTGTGGTATGTAGTGGTCTGGTGAACCTCTCTGGGAGGGCTGAGGGATGTTGTTCAGATCTATGGATGGGGATCTGACAGGAGCTCTGCTCTGAACTGTCAATGCTTGGTTGAAGAAGTTGGTGGCACCTGATAAAGGTCTTACACAACTGCTTGAATGAATTAAGGATGTGCTTAGGGCACACAAGAAAATTCATGTTGAGGATCCTAGATCAGGGAATGTGCTGTCCACATGCCCTGTGTTGGAGATACTGTCACTCATTCTTACATATTCACCCTCATTAGGGTTGAAAAGAATGTGCTCTGGGTAAAAGCTCCTATAAAGGGGGTGTTGATCCATAGGCTCTTGTTGCCATACAGCTGGGAGTGAGGCATACATTTAGTGGAAGTGGATAACCACTAAAGGCATGAGGTAAGCCTAGTGGAGATCCTATAGAGAGACATGCATCTACTAGTGGCATGTGCTAGATAGGTGAGAGCTAGTGCAAGGTAGTGAGAGGAGTCAAGTCCTAATGAAACAACCCAAAGTGTAGGCTAGGTTGCACTAGGAAACAGCAACTACAAGAGACTAAGAGTGAAGACTGAGTTATATCTTAGGAGGAGCTTTGGGAAACTCTCCAAGAAGACTTGACTGGGAGTGCCAGTCAAGGGCCCTTGGGTTTATATAGATAAACTATTGTATGTACATGTTTGGTTGTAACTATCATATATAGATAAAGTATTTCAGAATGTTTTAGGGTATAGGAGAAATGTATAGCCATAGGGCTGTGGGTATATTGCCTTTGAGGCAGTATGGAATGGAAACAAACAGCCTTGAGGCTGTGAGCAGAGATGAAGTGCACAGCATGGCACAGCCTTGCATAGCACAGAAATAAAAAGATAACAACCATGAGACAAACTCTGTTCATCTGGGTTTGAACTTTAGGATTGTAGTGCATTGAGCACTTAAGGGAATGACAGGCACTTAGAGGTTAATAGCCATGTAAACAGGAACATAGTGACTTGAGCATTGTCATTGGGCATTGCAAATGCTTATGTAATAGGGATGAAAAGTATACTCCTGTAATAGAAGAGATGTTCTTCAAGAATGAAGCACATCCTAGACATGTCATGAATAAATTCCAGGATTGGCATCTGTGCAAAGCATACAAAGAGGCTTTGTTCCTCACATACATCTTGATGTTTGCAAGACTGATTAACAGCAGATGGGCAACTCTGCCCCTACATATATTTGTGATGTGGGTTTTGTTGGATGACAGGATGATGCCACATAATGTGGTACCAACTGATATCAACATTTGGAAAATAGTCAGCATATAACTGTTTTTCAAGTTTCCATACTTACCTGCAGTTCCAAGGCACTGTCACTGCTCATCCATTTGATATACACCCTTGTGTCATGCTAGAGGGAGGTGAACAGTTGATAGGGAGCAAAATTCATCTTATCCATGAAGAATGGGTGCTTGAAGAGCAACTGAATATAGTCCAGTGTATTGTGGTAATACAGAACAATTGGGTCTTTTGTCCTGTGTTCAATAGGAACAATCCTGGAGTTCCAACATGGTCCTGACAGCAGTGATTTGATATGAGCACATAAGGCATGTATGCTGTGGAATGAAAGGGGTAGTTGCTTCATCTATAAACTATGAGTAATTTATATTAGGCATGTCTACATACCACTTCCATTGATAAGTATTCATTGATAGTGGCCATGCTGAGCCTTGATTTCATGAGAAAGTTTGCCTCCATCCAATTATTCAAATCTACAAACAGGTAGTATGGATTGAAGAGCTGATAATCTAAGTACTTGTCTTGGTGGAACTATGCAAGGAATGTTTTGCCTACTCCATATGTTGTAGATGCACCTTCAAAGCAATCTGCCACAAATGAAGGCACAGCATCCTTCACTGGAATTTTGAGATTCAGGGCTGTCAAGTCAGGTGACTCAGGTGCAGCCAGCAACTTGTTCAATGAAAGGAGATGTGGTGAACTGGGAGTGGATGATTCACAGTGTAGTGTAGCATTGTCCAGATCTGAGCCCTCAACCATCCTCAGAGCAGGAGCAAAGGACTGAGAAATTTCAAGCCAATAGAGGTAGTTCCTACCATGACATGTGGAATGGGGTTGTGAGAGGTGATACTTGACACTTCTCTTGTTGGAGAAGTGCTTAAGGCATCTAGGGCAGTTGGGCATACCAAAAAGCAGAGGGAGGACAAGTTGAATAGATGCACCTCAACTTTTAGCCTCAATGAGAGAGCTTGCTGTGATGTAATAACATGTCCAGCTTTTCACATAGTCAGTATGTAATGTAAATGACTGTGACTGTCTGAGAGCTCATGTGGAAAAAGTTTGCTTGTTCTGATCTGCATCCTTGACTTCTTCAAGCTGCCCTTTCCAATGCTCAGGTCAAAATGGAAGACAGGCAATGCCATCTGAGTCCCTCAAGTTCATCTGCTACAGATCAAGGAAACACACCTTCAGATTGTGGTATTCCACAACACCAGTCCTGACTATCTATCACCCTCAGCATCATTCAACCTGAGTCAACTAGCACAGACACTCCCTGTTTATTACCACCTTTGAATCCTCTTCTGATATCATCTCCTATGGTCTCAAAATATCAAGCACCTGTCAGGATTGCTGTTGGCATGCCAAGTGTGGTTGGTGCCATCCATAAATCATGCACCTCTCTAAAATTCACAATTCCTGGCCCTGTTACAGGAACATCACCAGCATCTGGGGATTTGACAGTATCAAGTAGTGCTTCATACAAAAAGGTAAGTATGAATCTACTGTATTTTGCAGCAAACATTTGATCATCTAACATGACAGCCAGATCCTTGTGATCACCATTCCCTCAACATTCAAGATGATGATGTGGAATTTGACAACACTGATGCTCAAATAGTGCTCAACATTGCAAGAGCTCATCACATTGTCTGTTGCCTTGAGCAGAAGCTCACTCAGGCAAAGTGTCAAGAGAGTATGGCCCTCACCACACTGTACAAGCATCAGATTGAGGTTGCAAGAACACAACATGATTTTTCTGAGTATAACTTAGGTGTCACCTGAGATCTGACGGCCAGTAATGGCATAGAGTCCATGTTGGTTGCATGTTGATCAAATGCAAAGCACCCCTGCTTGTCCAGTTCTGGTGGCCACTGAAACAACCCAAAACCTGGGGGTGGACATAACCCTTGAGTTGCACTTGATCTCTAGGCATTGTGTGACTTGGGTATATCTAATAAATATACTAATAGTCCATATAATAAATAGTATGGATCAAGGATGAATAAATAGAAATGGAAGAGAATAGATAATATGCATGCAATGCATGTAGAATGGAATGATGAGCATGCACACAGTGCATACATACATGAGGAGAGGGGTCTAGCCCCTATGTCATTAAATACTTACTGCTCACACATGGTGTGGCAGGTCTGTGATGTAGGGTAGTCAGTACCCTAGGCATAGGGCATGATCACAGATCATGTGGATTGAGGTGTCCTCAGGATGGGAGTGAGACAATCTGAGTGAGGGGTTACTATCCTGCATGACAAGTCTGAGTGACAAGTGGCTGTGGCACTTGTGTTTGTAATTGTTCATAGTATATTCATTAAGTAATATAACAATGTTTGTAATGCTTATGTAATAGAGGTGAAGATATGCTCCTATTACAGCCACCAACATTGTGTAGGTTCCCTGTTTTACAGAATTGTTGACATTTCACTTATCCTAGGTCCTAGTTCCAGGTCCTGCTTATTCAGGCTCTTTGGAGACATAGCTAGCTTTATCCATACATTATCATGATCATGTATATTTGCCTGTTGTTCATCCTGCCTCACAAATATAAGTCTCATCAAGGATTGTTACTGTACTGAGTTGTAGTGGCTACCATGATTCTGTAGCTAATGTGATCCCTGTACTAACTAATATCATATATGTGCTGCAAGCCTGTCATCATTGCCCCACTTTGGATGCTGTGCATATAACCACTGTAGCCAATATGGTAACTGTGTTGATGTCATCACACTGTGGTGGTGACCCAATGTGAAGCACTGTCATTACTGCGCTGCCACAACCTCTATGGCATGGTACCCATGATGCAGTGACATTCAATGTGGTACAATGTACCATTTACAGTGACTTGCAAAACTGTTACAATGTTTGTGACTTTTGTAGTATATCTAGATAGTTACTGAAGGCATGGGAATCTTTCTTAGTGGGCGGAGATATACCCCAATTAAGACAGAGATACCATTGTAACAGTTTTGCAACTTTTGATGTGCATGATAGGATCTCAGGCAAATGAGTGGATATTTGGTGTTGTTTGCTTGTACAAACAACAATAGACATATGAATATCATGTCTGAGCTTGAAATAGCTCTCACACTTCTTCATTTCCAACCACTACCATCATGAGATCTCTCTCTGTTACTCAGAAGAATACCATCCTTTCTCAGCTTGATGCTGGTCATTCTACTTGCTCTATTGCTTCTACCACTGGTATCAGCACTGCTACCATATCAAGGATTCATTCCCAGGAGTGTTCCAACCCCCAGAAGTCCACTGAAGGCCATCCATCAAAGATTTCTCCTGCCAACATTCAATATGCAGTTCATTTGATTTCAAGTCAAAAGGCTGAGAATGCTGTTCAAGTGACCAAAGCCCTCTCAAATGTCATCAACCAACCCCTCCATCCAAGTACTATCTGCCACTACCTGAAGAAAGCTGGAATGAAGGCTGTAGTCAAGTCCAAACACCCTTTATTGTATGCCAAACATCACAAGGCTTGCTTGGATTTGCCTATGCCCATAAGGACTGGACTCTAGAGGACTGGAAGCAAGTAATATGGTCTGATGAGACCAAAATCAATTGCCTAGGGTCAGATGGCCACAAATGGGCATGGAAAAAGTTAGAAGAGAAGCTTAGTGACAGATTGGTGGAAGAAACTGTGAAGTTTGGAGGTGGTTCTGTGATGGTATGGGGCTGTATGAGTTGGGAAGGAGTTGGCTATGCTTTCAAGATTGATGATAAGATGGATGGAGACCTTTACCTTTAGATTTTGAAGGATGAATTTCAGAGTTCTCTGGAGTTTTATGGTCTTGATCCTTCTGAAGTCATTTTTCAGCAAAACAATGATCCCAAGCACACTTGCAAGAAGGTCAAGGAATGGCTAGCTGAACAGGAGTTTGAGACTATGGTATGGCTTGCAGAGTATGAGCATCCTCCCAAGGGACTATTGGAACTGTGGAGAAGGATTGAGGTGGAATGGGAGGAGATACCAGCTGAGGTGTGTTAGGGGTTGATTGAAAGCATGTCGAGAAGGATTGAGGCAGTGCTTAAATCCAAAGGAGGCTATACCAAGTATTGATATTTGGCAAATACCCTAAGCACTATTAAAAGTTACATAACTGTTACAATGGTGTCCCTGTCTTAATTGGGGTATACAGTGACTCCAAAAACTGTTCCAATAATTGGCCTCTGTGTAGTGTATGAAGTATATTGCAACCACCCGTGGGAATCGCGCTTAAATGTAGTGATATAAATGGTAGTACTTTCTCATGGCTATAATCCGGGCTATGAATCATGTGATTTGAATCAGAGGGTGCAAAGATATGTCTATTTTAAAACAGGGACCTCATTGTAACAGTTTTTGGACTTTTCAAATGAGATATAGGATCTTGGATAAATCAAGTGATAATTGCCATTATTTAATGCTAAAACAATGGTAAACACTATAAAAACTATGTCTGAGTTTTAAATTGTTTCCACACCTTCTATTTCCTATTTATTTTCCCATTATTA
>JBBPLR010000562.1:0-16404 GCA_038089915.1 Sutorius australiensis
CTTGATGTTGGCGTTGGCGTCGGTGAGAAACGGGTGTTGGACGAGGATGCGGGGGAGATGCGGGAAGGGAAGCGGGGGCGGTTTGAGGTGCTGGATTGAGATGAACTGGTTTGTTTTTCATTTTTCTTTGTTGGTGTTGGGCGGACGGGGGGTCGTCGACGGACGGAATGATACCCGGTTGACGCCGTGCCCCAGTGGATTCAAGTGCTGTTTTCTTTCTCTTTTTTTTTTTTCATTTTAAATCGCATCATTTGTGGACGGTCATGCACATCACGCTTCGTTTATGCCTCTGTACATTCATCGATTCATTTCCTTTTCAATGTCTCTCACTCTCGTTGTAGCCTGTTATCATATACGAATTTTATGTTGTTGAATATCTTTCGCCGGCGTGTCGGTCACGTGGTCGTATCAAACATCGACCGCTCTTCACAGGTCCACCGACTCGCTGCCAGCCACTGTGAATGGAGCACTCTGCGTTCCCCGGATATCAACGCCCCAGCCGGCGCTCCGCCAGGTGAATAGTGTCAGCACGCACACACTCTGTATCCAACACAGATCGTCCAGGAATGCGCCTCGGTCCCGGCTGTATCGCTCATAGCTGTCGTCAAGCGCGGATCGGATGGTGTCTGTGATCGTTTTGGTGATCTTGAAGCAGTGGGCGAGCATTGGCTTGCATCGATTTGAATTCGGAGGCGGCGTCCGTCTCGGCTGCCTTTTTGACAAGACGGACGGCGATAGCCCAAGAGCCCAAACATGTTTAGGACCACCTTTCCGTCTTCTTTCCCCTCAAACTCTGTTATCTTGATGAGCTTGACAACGGTGTCCGGATATCCACAAGTTGAAGCCAAACCACTGGGCGTTGGGGGTGACAACCACCGTTAGAGTCAATGAATGTCATATTCCGTGAGAGCATGGGGTGGACGATCTACAAAACAGCTTGCGTCGAGCTCAAATATGGTGCCCAACCGCAATGTTCAGCTCTAGGCGAATGGAATATACTTTAAGAGGTCCATATCACCCCATGGAGGATTACAAGGCGGCGGAAATTCTGGTACGAATCCCTTCCAGCGCGGTTTTACATGGTTAATGGGAAAGAGAACGAAGTCTTTGAACGGGTTCCCGTAAGTAACCCAAGCCTCCAAATGGCGTGCCTCGATCTCGGGCATCGCTGACTCCAATGGCTGAACTGATGGTAACCCAAAATCCGTCCATTCAAAGTCCTCGTGAGTTTCGGTAAATACCAAGGCCACGCAAGCAAATCAAGGCAAATTTCTGATTATACCCGTTGTCTTCCCCGGCTGTTGCTGGCAGGGTGCTTCTTACAAGTCTTTCCAAAAAGTAGCACTTCATTTCTCCACATGTGAGCGCATCCACCTTCGACCATTCATCGAAAGGTCGATCCTTCTTCGTGCGTAGTTTGCCCTTGTCGTAGCGGCAAGAAATCCACAGAAGAACCCAGAGCAATGACTCCAAGTCATGCGCATAGAGATGCTTGACTTTGCCCGCCAACGCATCCGCTGTGAGGAGATCGATCGCCATAAACGGGACTGTGCCAGTATGCTCGTTCCCTCTCATAGCGTCTTCTGTTGTCGACAAGTCAAAATCGTTCAGGACACCGACGGGACCGTTCTCTCCTGATTTGTACATCAGGTTGGAGGAGCTGATGTTACGATGGTGAACACCGTGCTTCCACAAAGCAATACCTTCAATAACGATCAGACCGTGTCGCACCCGAGTGAAGAAAGAAATCACATTTCACCGTGTCCCGCCAGCAGGTCAAGAGCTCTTGACCATACAGTTCCGTGATTGGCTTCAGCTTCTACTCATATGCCGTATGGGCGAACGGCTGTTCGCCGATTCCCACGCCACAATGGCCATCCACCCTCCTCATCCCTCTCCTTCCTCGATTTTTCCTTGAACACCACACCACATAACTGACCCTTTAAATGGCCTGAACATTGACCCAAGATACCTATCCACCATATCTGATAGACTGGGTGTGAATTGGTTTGGTGGTTGGCTCACATTGAGTCACTCTTTCCTGATACCCTAATTCTGATACATCCTTGCCTCCCGAGATCTGCAGACATTTTATGTCGTTTTGGTAAATAGGTTAAGTTAAGCTTAGGTTCCGGTTACCGCTTTTGGAAATATACAGCCACAGAAATTCAAACAGCGCAATAAATGATGGGTGAATAGAGTACATGGTAGATAGAGAGAATAAAGTAATGTAGTGTAACGAATGAGACACGAGCATGAATTCCCCACAATATGATGGGTGTGAGTAAATGCGGGAGGAAAGGGGTATGGATGGATATGGTGAGGAGACACGTGTATGGGAGACGATAAAAAGAATGCACGTTAATAGAACGGGGCTTACAGTACGATGCGACGTGCAGCGAACCAAGGAGAATGGATGCGCCAGATACTGGAGATGCGAGAAAGGAGGGAGGAGGAGAGGAGAGTGGAGGAGAATGATGGAGCGGAGGAGACGGAGGAGAAGATGGAGGAAGAGACGGGATCGACAATAGCAGAGACAGAGCGACTGAAAGGAAAGGTGAGAGAGCTAGAGGAGAGGATGCGGGTGGCGGGTCTGATGGGGGAGCTGCGATCGATGGAGAGGATGATGAACACATACTTTGAATGTGCGATGTGAGTGGATGTGCGAGGCGGGAGGAGCGAGACTGACAGAGAAACAGATGCAAGGAAATTATGTGAGAAGAACGAGATGGAAGAGAAAAGGGAGAGGACTGACAACGGACGAACAGGAAGAACGCAACACAGATGAACGCAGTATGCGGGCACCGGTTCTGTGGAACATGTCTGTTGCAGGCATGGGGGACGTTCTATGGGCAGGTGACGGCGGTGCGAGAGAGGAACGTGGAGGAGGCGATGTTTCGGTGTCCACTGTGTCGTGCAGAGACGACGGGATTGGTGTGAAAGAGCCGAAGAAACGAGAAAAACGCACCGTTTGCGGTGGACGAGTGGGCGAATCGAATGATAGAATGGGGGTTCGAGGAGGGGCAGCGAATGGCTGGAGAGATCGGGATGGGATGGACGATGTTAGAGATGGAGGAGGGGATGGTGAGACGATGGAGGAGAGGGGGGGAGATGGAGGAGGAGCGACGGAGTGGGGTGAGGTGAGCAGCAGAACGGAAAGAAAAGAGCGAGACGAGACTGACGGCGATGTGAACACACAGGGCAAGCGAGAGAGGGATGGTGCGGTTTCTGCGACACTGGACGGGGATGGAGACGAGAGAGATGCTTGCACGGATGGAGCGAAGGGGACGACAGACCTCGACGGAGGTGATAGAGGTATCTTCTGACTAAGTGGGGGGTCCCACAACGGAGGGTACATGTGGATTTGCGGGACGAGAGGGGTAGATTATACAAAAATGAAAAATGACGAAAGAGGTCCCACAACGGGGGTACATGCAGATTTGCAGGATTATACAAAAATGGAATAGGAGTAGATTATACAAAAATGGAAAGCGACGAAAAAGGAATGGATTGACAAGGGTAAGATATCGATATCTACGACTGCGACCACCAACCATGGCGAAAGGGAAAGGTCGAAAGAAGGCTCAGACGAATCCCGGAGAATCTACGATGGACCTGAGCACGAGCGGCACGGGGAAAACGGAAATCGACAAATATGTGGACGAACACTACGACCGGCAGGAAAAGGCGAACAAGGCGTTGATCGGATACGCGCGAATGGACGTGATCGGACGAAAGCTGACGTTTGGGCGATATAACAAACGGGAACTAAACGCGAAGGAGAAGGGCGTACTTTTGGATTCGTTCTTGAGCAACGGATTAGACCGATACGGGCAGCCGAACGCAATCAACATCATCGTGGACGTGGACGACATCGTCGACGGATCTGTGACGAGGCCCGAGTCTCTTGGGGAGACGAAGCGAGACGGATCTCACCTGCCATGGTTGCACCTGCGTGGAGATGGGCCTCAGAACGAGACGAGTGCTGAAGCAGGGACGTTAGCCCCTGCGATCACTGCAGCTGGGGGCCGTCACAGACAGGCTGCGCTGATGGATTGGATCAGACTGAAGAAGAGCGGGCTGAGCACAGCGACGAAAGAGCTCAAAGATCTGGAAACACAGATGAACGACGAACCTAGGTCGGTGTCCGCAGAAGATATCAGACGTGCGACAAAGACGGTGGAATTGCTGAGAGGTCTTGTGAATGCCGGCGGGGCATGGATCGTGGCCGTATACGATAAAAGTAAGCATGCATCGGTGAAATGGACGGAGACCGACGGTCGAGACAGAACTGGTGGACGAGGCCACGGGGATCCATCTGTCGACGAATCAGCGCATATACAGTTACGCGGAGACGGCAGAGGAGGGAGTCGTGCAATCGTTCATGATGATGCGCACGGAGGGAAGAAAATGGCACCACTACGAGACGGACGAGGACTTGAAGGCGACGTCGAAGAGCGGACGGATCGGCGCACTGTTGTCTCAAGATTTTGTCTTTCGCCTGCTAGAGACGATCGTGGACCTACCGTCGACGCACTACACACACTCGGATCTGTTCAAGGTGACGTCTCTCACGAAAGATCTTATGTCTAACCATGGCGGGGTACGTGTACACACAGGTGTGCGAGACCGAATACTGATCTACAATACAGATCGTTGCTGCGGCGACGATACTTCTGGAGGAGCGACTCCGGATGTGCTTCAATACGATCGAATGGGACGAGGCGTGCGTCGAGCGTGCACAGCGGACGGCGAAGAATACACGGGCGGGCGAGGACGAGCGAGCGCAAGCAGACGCGTATCTCGCGGGGCGGATCCGTGCACTGGGTGAGGCGACGCCCGTGCTTGAAGCACTCGGGAACAACGTGCGCGAGGCTCTAGACGAAACGTATGTGCGCAATCTGGGCAGCGGTGACGAATGGAAATACATGGGACAAGACGTCGACGAGTGGAGGAATGCATACGACAGCTACGTGCGCGAGACGGTGGACACGCTGAAGGAGACGGCGGTGGAATGGTCGAAGAAGCCGGAGATGCATGGTGCGTCGGCGGACATGCAGAAGGCGTGGGCGAGCTGTGCATCGAAGGCGAAGGTCGTCCTCGAGACGTGCTACCCGTCGCAGCCACGCCTGATGCCGTTCATGTCGGTGTCGGTGTGGCGGTCGATGTGCCTCTACATGGAGCGAGTGTCCAAGGCATTGCTGGAGGTGAGCGATCGTCTGTCTGTGCTGTGGACAGAGGGCATCTGCACCCACAATCCGAACTAGAGTCTGGATTGTGGGGGCGGACGAGCTCTCGCAGATGTGGGATACATATCCCGCAATTTGGCGAGTGACTGTGTTTGCGGGGGTGTCACCGTCCCGCAATCGGGTGGGTGGCCGTGTTTGCGGGGATGTAGCCGTCCCACGATGTCACCGTCCCGCAATTGGATGGGTGGTCGTGTGATCGGTGAACTCACTGTTTTTTTACAGATATCGTCGTGGTTCAGTCCATTTCTGTACAGCCAGCGGATCATTGGGAGCAAATGGAAGGTGGGCTCGGTGACAGCTGACATGCTGAGGGCGTTCACAGGACATCCGGATTTGAGCGAAGGAGTCGTGGAGGAGTATGTGAGCCTGGTAAGCACAGATCGGTCGATCGTGGTCTTTGTTGATAGCATCGCGGAAAGCTCGTGTGGTCGCTGTTCGAGAACATGCCGGCGTTGATGCGTCTGCAGAACGATCTTGGGCACACCGATGCTCCGGAACGCCCTCAGACCGCAAAGGCGACGAAAGAATATTTTTTGTTAGATCCGTCACACCAGCAGAAGAAGCTGTGGAAGCCAGGAGACCCACTCGTCGTGAAGACAGAGGAGGGCGACACGCCTGGTGAGGGTATCTCGTCACACACATACGACTCGTTCACATGTGCACAGAAACAACGTTGAGAAAAGAGCTTCACATGGAGGTCGTTCTTCTCGACGAGCGCCTCAAATCCATTCTCAGTGGAAGACGCTTTCCACGCAACACGAGGGATTGGCTGACCGCGTGGCGTCGTCCTGTATCCATCACCGGCGTCCCACGGCAGTTCTCGCGCACCGTCCTTCTTCTGAACCATCACACCGCCCCATGGGGCAATCCGTCTGACTCGGGCGACTCTCGTATGCGCAAGGAGACGATATGCGCCGCCATCGTCGAGTTCGCAGCACTCGTTCACTACCGTGTGCCTCTCTTTTCGAAGGACGACAGCGCGGCCGCATGGCTGCGCGGATATTTCGACGTGCTTCTCTCTCCAGCGACATCTCCAGAAAGGGGACGCCCGTTGCCCGGTGGTCAGCCAGGCACGACGACTCTCACATGGCCCGACGGCATCACCTACGCCCCGCCGCATCTCGACGAGGAATGTCCGTTCGACATCGTCCACGAAAACCACCGTATCGAGCGCATGTCTGCACGGCAGCGCGACCAGGCATCCATTCAGCGCGTTATCCGTGCCATTCAGTCGTGCCCGCCCGCGTGGAATGTCGTGCCCGGAGAGGACCTTGGGTCCGTCGCCACCTCGAAAGGCAAGCCTATGCGTGCGGATGTATATGCGAAGGCCAAGGAGCTCGTCGATGTGAGTGTCGTTCTCGTCTGTCGTCGCTCGGACACCACTGACATGACACAGATACTCACTCGTAGCTCGTATGAGCACCGCGAGAAGGCGTTTGACGTCGATGCTGTCGTTGACGACGAGTCGTTGCCAGAAGACGACGACTTTGAATATGTCTGGCGTGTTGACGACGACGAACAAGGTGACCCCTCGCAGACGACCACGACCACAGTCTATGCGTGTATGTTTGGAGCATCCCAGACAGACGAGCGACTCGCGCCCCTTGGACAGCGGGCGTACGAAGACACCAGGTCGACGAACAGACCCAGACGAGGCAGGCCGTCCGTTCCATGTTGTTTGTGTGTCTTACTTTCACTGCAGCCATGACTGTCAGGCGCCTCCCTGCTCGCTCGACCCTCTCCGTCCCGTCCCCGTCCCTCGGATCGACATCAGGCGACGCATCAATTCCAGCAGAAGACTGTCCCTCAGGCATGGAGACGGATGACAGCTTCATTCCGAATCCATTCGCATCAAGTCTCGATGATGTGTCTGACGCAGACATGGCCATAGACCAGACGCGTGAGTGTTCGATCCCGCATTTTCACTCATACCATCGTTTGTGGGAGGTTCGCCCCGCAATCACACTCATGTCATGGTTTGCGGGTGGTTCGTACCACAATCTCGTCTACGTGGTTGCTTGCGGGTGGTTTGTCCCACAATCTCGTCTATGTGGTCGTTTGCGGGTGGTTTGTCCCACAATCTCGTCTATGTGGTCGTTCGTACCACAATCTCGTCTATGTGGTCGTTCGTACCACAATCTCGTCTATGTGGTCGTTCGTACCACAATCTCGTCTATCCGGTGGTTCTGCGCCCATGTTCTAAGCCTAACCCACGTTTCCTTTTCAGTCGTCCCTGCTACTCGCGCACTTCACACCTCGCCTCCTCTCGTTGCCACCCGTATGTATCCCATATCATCCTTTGCCCGTTCCTTCCACATCCCCATACCAGGCAACACACCCGCCGCGTCCAGCGAAACACACCCCGAGCGTCCAGGTCTTCTCTCCCGTGCGTGCCCATTCGTTCTTCTCCCTCGTCCATCATCTCATTCCCTGTCATCAGCCCCGAAGAAGCGTCCCCGCCTCAACACCGCCGGCGACAGGCCCTCTGCCACACCCCCAATCCTCGACGATCACGCCCCGGAGGCGATCGACTCCGACACGGATCCCGACCCCGCTCCTGCCCATATCGCCGACCCCATCAGGGATGCAGTCATGGCCGTGGATCCAGATGCAGACGGCGATGACGAGGACGAGCCCGAAGATGCTGGCGTTCGTCCAGACGAAGAAGACGGCGATGGCGACGCATACATGGACGACGGTCCCGCCGACCATGCTGCCGTTCGTCGTGCAAGGCATGCCCGCTCCCTCGGCTGATCCCTCTTTGTGACGGACGGACGAATCAATGTGTTTTTGCGTACGCTTCGTGTTCTGTAACCTCCCCCGTGTACTACTACTGTCACCAATCCATCTCTTGTGTGTCTCTCTCCGTAAGTCCCGTCTGATTCAATCCGCTCGACCCTGCCGTTGGTTGACCCTGATCTGCTGCCTCCCTCCCCGCTCCGTGCGTCCTTCCTTCCTTCCTTCTGTTTTCTCGTTGCCCCTCATGCTTGCTGCCGCCGTCTTTCGCTCGTCTTCGCCGTGAGTCTGTTTCTCTTTCTTCTGCCCTCTCCTCTCCTCACCTTCCATTCTCTCACAGCTCCCCCCCTCCCGACGACGATGTCGTCGCACCCTCTCTTGTGGACGACGCCAGCTCGGACAGCACCAACGCCGACGCCGACGCTCCCCCCAATCACGGCGACGACAACGACAACGATGCGCCCTTCGACATCGCCCTCGTCCCCCCTCACATGCACGCGGACGATCCCTTCCGCCAGGATGCCATCGACGACGCCATCATGCGTGCCACCGCCGCCGACGCCGACGTCCCGGACTTCGTCGACGAGTTCGTCCACACCCCCGTCCAGTCCCTCCACCTCTCCACCCTCCGTGCCTTCCACGCCCAACATGGCGTCTCTCGTGCCCTCAACGTCCTCCGCTACCGCGCCCGCCTCGTCGTCGACCACGCCTATCTTCTCTCCGTCCACGACGACGCCGTCGTCCCGTCCATCCAGGACCACTTCCTTGACTACATCCTCGTCCTCGGCGCCCGTCTCGGCCTCGACGCCGCCCTTCCTGCCCCACACATCCGCCACGACCACACCTGGGACCTCGCCCTCACCCTCTGTCGCCCAGAAAAGCTCTGGCCCCACGTCCCGACCCGTCTTCCCTTCTCCACCGCAGGCCGCATGCTTTACATTGGCACCCGCCGCCAGGAGGAGCTCTGGCTCGCGTTCGTCCCCAACACCCTCGTCGCCGTCAACGACAACGACAACGATCTCCCTCCCCCCGACATGACCGTCCTTCGCGATGCCACCACCACCGCCCTCTCCTCGAACCGTTTTCACATGGTCGTCCTCTTCTTCGCCCACCTCCTCCATGCCATGTCCGTCACCGACGTCGTCTGCAGACACCCCTACCCCCAGCCCCTCTCCCGCGATGCCGTCGTCCGCTCCACCAACCTCATGTAAGTTTCCCCTCCTGTTTTTTTTTTGTCATGTTCCTCATTCTCTGCCAGGGGCAGGCTTGGAGAGCGACACAGGACCCTCGAACTCACCCTCGCCAGAACCAGAGATCTCCATGCCCATGTCCGACGCTGCTGGCATGACTGGGTCCGTCGTGCACCCCCAGAGTGGAAACAGGACCGCTTTCTCCTCGACAATGCTCCCGTCGCCCTCACCCTGCGCTATGGCCAGAACCAGCCTGTCTGCTCCTCCCACGAGGACCACGACATCGACGACGAGCGCACCACCTGGGACAGAGACCACGACCTCGCTCATGTCAGAATTCTCTCCCTCTCCATCGCACACCATGTCCTGTGAGTTCCACCCTCGTTTCCATTCTTTCTCGCTCACCCGCCTCGCCCCTCCAGCTTCAAGCATGTTGCCAGATGGGCCAGGGTCAATGGCGACACCCTCCATCAGGTCCACGGCATGCTCTACGACCGTCCCAAGGACGATCCAGCCAGGGTCCGTGTCGACCTTCGTGGTCGGCGCAACGGCTTTGCTGTTCCCGTCTACGACGAGGACGGTTTTAGAGTCCGCCGCAGAGTCCCCGCCGAGTCCACCACCTCTGGTGCCCTCGTCGATCTTGTGAAGGTCGACAGACTCTTTCCTGCACCACCGCTGCGTCCGTCGTCGAAACCCTACCATCTCTATCCTCTCGCGTTCACCAAGCGCTATGGCAACATACAGGCCAACACCGTCGTACACCCGTTCCTTGCCGTTCTGGATGGAATCAACCAAGTTCTTGCCCCTCCCATCGACGATGAGAACGAAGATGGTCATCGTCGTCAAGGCGCACCCATCGTCCTCCCCACCTCCTCCCAGATCTACAATGTCATCTCCCACCGTGTTCGCGACCAGGCCCGATTCCACTACGTCCAGCTCGGTCTCGCCACGTCCGCCATGGCTGGCACCACCGCCGCCACCACCACAGCCAAGCGCTGCTTCGTGGAACGCAAGCGCCACTGCGTTCAGGGACTCCCACACCAACGCTATGCAGACGCCGTACAGGACGACCACCAACCTCAAGCCCTCAGGCTCGAACAGACGTTCACCGTCGACATATGCCGGCTTCGTCCTCAACACAGGACTGGCAGGTAAGCCAGACCCTCCCTCGTTTTTTTTTTTTTTCATTCCACATCCTTTGAATCCTCCAGCACGATCTACGACGAGATCGTATCCAAGATCTGCCGCTACGTGCTGCATCCCTCCGTCCTGGACCCCATCAAGGAATGCCTTCAACCGTTCAAACCCGAGGTAAGCTCTGCTCCACGACAGAGGACCGACCCCACTCACTACTCGCTGCGAGCTAGGTCATACCGAACCTGCTCAACTGGGCGACATATCCGATCACGTCGCTCATCGAGCTTCTCTGGAAACAACACGTCGTCCATCTCGAGCTTGGAACGGAGCATATCGATCCGTATCACATCGAGTTCATGGCGATGCTCGAGAGATCGCTCAATTACGCACACACGGGATCAGGGAAGGTGATCACGAAGAAGGTGATGACGCCGCACTTCCTTGGGCTCGGCCTGCTCCACGACGGGTTCCCCAGCCTAAACAAGCGGCTCATGTCGTTCGTGGATCTTACGACGAGAGCACGACTCACCCTGGTAACGACCTGGTGGGCACGCACGCCAGGAAGGGAGAGACGACCGCTGATGGCATCGAGGAGGGTGCAAGCGTTGACGTACGGCGAATCACATGCGCAGGTGAGTTGCATACGATGACATGCTCGACGCCGGACGCTGCTGATGGACGACAGCAATCCGAAGCAAGACTGATCATCGAAGATGCGATCAGACACCCCTCGACGTTCGATCGTATCGCAGGCGCAAACGACCGTGCGGACGATCCTGCACACCTGACGCGGGATCTGTTCCTGCACATATTGACGGTCGCCCTGAGGACGTACGTGGAGGACGTACGAACGCTCGTGACGAACTTGGTACAGAAGGAGCTGCGCACGCAGACGAACAGCGACAACCACCTCGACCGGGACACGGCCAGGACGAGATGGATGGCGCTGCAGGCATGGCGCGAGACACAGAGCCCGCTGTCGTACGAGACGCGGGACTTCAAATACCTTCTGGGTGCGGTGGATCCAACACGGAACGACGCAGACGATGCAGTGCCGTATGCGCTGCGTACGCCGGCGGGGGAGGGAAAGCCGGTGTCGTTCTTGGTGGACGCGATCGTGCGTGGGTGCGAGAACGGTGGATCGAGGCGACGGAAACCGCCATTCGTGCAGAACGGTATATTTCAGCACACGATGTCGGCGGCACTGAAGGCGTTACGTCGGCTGGCAAGACGACGATACCACGCGACGCCGGACGTGGACGTGGAAGAGCATGTGTTCAAACCGCTTCTGTGCGAGGCGATCAGAACGCTGAAGATCAACCACGTACCATGGACGTCGGAGACGGCGGTCATGGAGAGGGGGAGGGGGAGGGGAGAGGTCGACCGAGCACGAAGATCGTGCACGACGTGTGGCTGCCGCTGGGTGCGGCGGAACCGAGGCGTGTCGGCGCGCGATCGCAGGTCGTCGTGAATGCAGGGCGGACGCGCGAGGCGGCGATGGCGATGGCCTCTGACGAGATCGGGCTGCGCGACGCCCGAACGACATGGTCTGCATGCCGACACCGACTCACCGGATACCACAGGGTGATGCACAAACGAGAGCTCCCGCAGGAGTGGTCGATAGAGCACGCGTCGCTGTCCAAGGGAAAGAAGAAGGAAAGCGACCTGTGCATGCAGGTGTACGAGTGGGCACGGGCGACGTACGATCCGACGGGGAACGCGGTGCATGCGCTGGCGATGGTGATCGCGCTGGTGTTCGCCGGCATGCTCCCGAAGGTGTTCCCCCCGCGCTCGCTGAAGAGCACGGCGCCGAAGAACGGGACGATGGACGAGCTGACGTCGTTCTTCGCCGACATGCCCTGGGAGGACAGGCCGGAGAAGAAGGGCGCAACCCAGCCTGCGCCGTTCGTGACGATGGTGTCGACGTTCGTGATGGCGCTGATGGACGAGACGTCGCCACTGATGGAATGTGTGTCGAGGGTGCAAGAGGACGAGGAGACGAAGAAGGCGTTGAGCCTGTTCTTCGAGAAACACAGTGAGTGCCACGGAGCGGAACGACGGACGCTGACACGGAATGCGACAGCGGCGAAGGGAATCTCGATCACGAACGTGCTGCTCCGGTTCCGCCTCGCAAGACCGCTCACGCTGAAGACGACGAAGGCGGGACGGTGGCTGCAGGACACGAAGCCGATCGAGCAGGACGAAATAGAGGCGCTGTGGGAGAAGATCCGGCGGGATCTGAGCGAGGACAAAGAGTACGGGTCGTACGACGCGACGGTGCATCTCGCCGGAGAGCACACCGCAAAGCAGATGCTGGCGAACGGATGGGTGAGGACGCGAGGCCAAGTGATTCCGTCGAAGCGCGGCGTGGACGACGACGAGCTGGTCGTCATACCATACGGCTTCGGAGAAGAGGACGTCCTGGCCGGACCGTCCGGCGTGCAGCGGAGACGGATCGTGTAGCACAACGTCCCCGCAAACGCGGGTGTATATAGATTTGTGGGAGATGCAGGGATATAGATTTGTGAGGGAATCCCCGCAAACATGGATGCATACAGATTTGTGGGAGATGCAGGGATATAGATTTGTGAGGGAATCCCCGCAAACATGGATGCATACAGATTTGTGGGAGATGCAGGGATATAGATTTGTGGGAGAATCCCCGCAAACGCGGGCAGGCAACGGTTTGCGGGACACATGCCTCCAAATATGGATCGGGAGAAATTCCCGCAAACACGCATAGATGTCGATTTGCGGGAGGATTCTCAGAACGAGCGCTTGCGACTAAACGCTCACAAACATGTGTGAAAATCAGGTTTGCACACCCTTTCACCAGCACCATCGATGTCGTCCTCCGTCTCCATCCGTTCAGAACTCACGCGAAGAGCAGCCATGGATGTTCTACAAGTCGACACGATCCCTCCCGAACATGAAATCAAACGATACGATTCGGTCGAGCGTAAGTTCTTTCGGTTCGAATTCCGTCCGCCATGCCCCGTCCCTTCCAGTGGTCTATGCGCCTGATCCCGAATTTGAACCACATCGTGACGGGTTCTCGATCACGCTCAAGTCCGGCGATACGTGCGTGCTCGAATCTCAGACCATTCGTTGCTGACGGATGGATGGCACACAGAGTCAAGATAAATCACGCAGACATCGGCGATGAGCCGATGAGCTATTGGTTCGCCACGATAAAAGAATTGATGACAAACTCGGTGAGCATCGACCACGACGGCTCGGTCATATCTGACGCGTACACATAATTTAGACATATGTGTGGGCCAAAGTCCGGTGGTTCTACAGATCGCAAGACGTCGTTGATGTCGCACCAGAGTACGTATCGTTTCGCAGACGACACGACCATGAACTCGTTTACAGAATATCGTCTGCGATGCTGCCCCAAGAGGTGATCGACACGGACCACGTGTCGATCATCGACTCGCGATGTATCGAGGGTGAGCGTCGTGGATCGGTCGTACCTTTGCATGCCAACACGATCCAAAGGGAAGATACATGTCCATCGAATGAACGACGCGGCCATGTTCGACGGAGTTCCGACAGTGAAGAGCATAATCATGACACGATGGACAGCACATGTGAAGATCCGGATCCCCGTATCCGGGATCCACGAAATCGTGGGACTAGAGCTGACCGTATGTATCGCTCGAAAGACGCGACGGATGCTGACGACACACGAATCTGGTCAGAAATTCAACACGTGTGGACACCCTCAATGCAGCTCTGGGCGATACTTTGACCACTCCGAGGAACAACGATACTGCAAGAAATGCGCGCGGTGGTTCCATCTGAAATGCGTGCTAACGATGTGTCGCGAGATCGAGCCGAGAAGAATACGAAACGCATTCGATCCGCTGGCGGATCAGCACACGTTTGAGGAATACAAGATGGTCCCGATTGCAAGAGGGGGTGTACACGGTGCATCGGGAAATGGACATCACGCGAGAACGGTGAACCGAATGAAACAATATGCGAAGCGACACGGAAAGCTTCCAGATGATTGGAGAGAGGACATTTGCGAAGGTCTGTGGCCATTGTCAGCCCGCATGAGATATTTTAGATGTGGGGTATGTAAGAAATGCATGTAGGACACCTGTTTTGATTGGCACATCGACATCTGAAATAACACTCATGGAGTCTACATTCCCGGGAACAATCTCCCGCAAATACGGATCACTACTGGATTGCGGGCGTACCGACAAACAGTGTGGGAACAATCACCCGCAAATGTGGGCCACTGTTGAATTGCGGACATACCGACAAACAGTGTGGGAACAATCACCCGCAAAAGTGGGCCATCGTTTAATTGCGGGAATATCGACAAACGCAATTGTTGGAATGCCCGCAAACATGGGTCACTGCTGGATTGCGGGGATGCCCACAGGGTTGTGGATATACCGACAAATGTGGGTCACCGTTGAATTGTGGGAATATCGACAAAGTGGATTTTGGGAACAATCAAATCGGTCATCACTCAGATCAGTTGATATTAGGCTCGGTTGGGTTGACAGTAAGCATGTTGTTGTAGAAATGACGGAATGAGACAGACGAGAACTGATGCAAGTGGACTTGAATAACTGGAGATTAAAGGTGTAAATAGAGTGGAAAAAGCGGAAAGAGATATGAATGAAGTGATGACAGTGGTGTGAACTGTGACATATTATGTAAGCAAGGATGGTGTTTGTAAAGAGTCTCCTAATGTTTTCTTCTACTGAGTTCTGTTTGATGGACACTCGATCTGCTTGGTGTGCATGACATGTATTTGCATTTCACCTTGTAAGTACAGTGACTGAAGGTGTGGGAATCTTGCTTAGTGGTGGTGGGAGCATGGGCTCTACTGACCCTTGGCTACATAATTGCTCCCTAGGTCATGTGACCTGGATCACATGGGGCAGAGATATACCCAAATTGTAACAGTTTTGCAACTTTTAATTTACCAGATATCATACTTGGGTATAGCCTTCTTTGGCTTTAAGTGCTGCGTTGATCCTTCTAGGCATGCTTTCAAACTTCAGCTGGTATCCCCTCCCATTCCACCTCGATCCTTCTCCACAGTTCCGATAGTCCCTTGGGGGCCTCCTTTTGAGATGACTCCAGAGGTGTTCTATGGGGTTAAGGTCTGGAAACTGTGGAGGCCATAAGATAGTCTTGAACTCCTGTCCAGCTAGCCATTCCTTGATCTTCTTGCGAGTGTGCTTGGGGTCATTTGAGAAGGATGAAGACCATAAAACTGCAGAGAACTCTGAAGTTCATGTTTCAAAATGTGAAGATAAAGGTCTAATCTTGACAGCATAGCCGACTCACAGAACCACCTCTGAACTTCACTTCACTTGCTTGCAGTCCTCCAGAGTCCAGTCTTTATGGGGATAGGCAAAATGCGAGCGAGGGTTATGGTGTTTGGGAGACGATAAAAGGTGTGTGGACTTGACTGGATGGAGGGGTTGGTTGATGAGATTTGAATGTTGGCAGGAGAAAGGATTGATGGATGACCTTGAGTGGACTTCTGGAGGTTGGAATGAAGGGTTGATATGGTAGCAATGGTGATAGCAGTGGTAGAGGGAATAGAGGGAGTAGAATGACGAGGATCAAGGTGAGAAAGGATGGTATTCTTCTGAGTAGCAGAGAGAGATCTGATGATGGTAGTGGCTGGAAATGAAGAAGTGTGAGAGTGATTGTTGTTTGTAGCAGCAAATAACCACTTATTGTATGATTCACATGAAAAGTTGTGAAACTGTTAGAATGGTGCGTCTGTGTTAATTGGGGTATGTGATTGAGGTGAGATGACCTAGGGAGCAATTATACTGTATATGTATGGAAAAGGAGTGTGAAATGTAGGGAAATGTATAGAAAAAGGAGTGTGAAATGTAGGGAAATGTATAGAAAAAGGAGTGTGAAATGTAGGGAAATGTATAGAAAAAGGAGTGTGAAATGTAGGGAAATGTATAGAAAAAGGAGTGTGAAATGTAGGGAAATGTATAGAAAAAGGAGTGTGAAATGTAGGGAAATGTATAGAAAAAGGAGTGTGAAATGTAGGGAAATGTATAGAAAAAGGAGTGTGAAATGTAGGGAAATGT
>JBBPLR010000563.1:0-16401 GCA_038089915.1 Sutorius australiensis
CTGCAGTCTGGACAGATAAGACGCACAGCTAGATCTGGACCGTACATAGGTTCCTGGACTTTCAGCGTACCCACAGCGAGAGGGAAGGGTTGAGAAAATGTCATAACGATAGCAAGGATTCACAACGCAATCGCGTGAGGCTGAAGAGCGGGCAGTAGAATAATGGAGCGGATCCAGCTGCTCAAACTCGGTGAATGCGTGTCCTGCTCGACAAGCGATTATAATGATAGGGGCTTTCACACCCGAGAATGTGTCCGCAGTGGTGAGCCGAATGCCGGTCTCGACTCGACGGCAGATCAGTGATATAAGCGCACTTTGATTACAAGAATATGTTGCAGGGGTTGTGTTCAGTGAAGACGACTACCAAGTCCAGTGGTAGTTGGCAACAAAGAAGATCTCTGGATCCGAATCCCGCTCGGCGGTCTCCAATGTCTCATGCTGACAAAGCATTATGCCAACAAGGGTAATCTTGCGTAATATACTGAGCGTGGGAAAATGGCGCTATTCAACAGGTCACCGGACCCGTTCGCTCTGCTCCACCCTGAGAATGGGAATTGCGGGGATGAGAACGTTCGAGACCGCTTAGGTTATGTTGCAATGGATTCTTGATAGTGTGACCCGCTCACGTTCTCTCGGCGATTGGAGGCTCCGTTATGCAACAGTTCGGGCCCTGTGATAGACGAAAGCGCCGGTGTTGTGTTTCCCTAACACACCCATTCTCACCTGTGACATACGCCCCTTGGGCCTGATCATATTGACGCGTGGACCGAACAGGGGTTACTCGGTACGTGAGCCCAGCCAGGGGAGGGCTGGCCAGCATGGTTTGGTGTCTTCCTTTGTTTTTGGTAGGAATTTATACCTCGAGGCTCGCACATCACCATGTGCCTGTTGACATTCACCCTCGACACTCGCAGTACTCCCTCGAAAATATGGTCCGCGAGCGAGCCACCCCGCAAGCCCGGGTAGTCCGTATGGATGCAAAGGAGCGTGTAAGCCATATGTTCATCTCTTGGGACGCCAGGGATGCGGACATACGTTCTACCCCGGTCGCGCCACACAGTAGGCGAACGCCTTGCACCGACGATCGAGAACGCAGAGAATGAGAGAATAAAGTTTTCTAGAAAGGATTAGTATGTGTGGGCCGTCCGAACTTCCTTTCCGTGCTGATGCCAGGCCGTATTATCACATCCAGCGGTGTAGGCGGGTTACTCTCTTAACATTGCAATTGGTCTGCAAGTGTTCTTGGGGGCTTTGACGACGGGCGTCGCAGCCGCCGGACGAATGCCAGACAGGCAAGCCCTACGTTATCCTGATAAATCTGTCGCACTGAACTGAAGCGAAAAAGGGGCAAGTCCCAACCTCGGTTCTAGGTCGTTGTGATCTAAAGAGGAAGCTCTCGTCAGTCGGAGTCACTACCACGCGAGCGGTCAGTCAAGAGCAATATTACGTAATATTATGACGGTGCTTATCTCGTGCACTGAATCAGCATCATGACACAGCACGGAAATACCCTCGGACACTTCGAACAAGCAGTTGGGTTGATTACGACTCAATGGCTACATGGGAGGTGTAGAGGAAAGATTTGTCGCAGAACCTCGAGCCATCTCTGAGTCCTAGGAATCCATGATCCAAACATGGGGAACGAGATCGTTGACTTGAGGTCGTAGTCGTACTCGTCCGATACCGCAAATGGCGGTAATCCAGAAGATCCCCGCTGCGCTGGATGAATCAGCGTTCTTCCGAGGTGTTAACCAAGGGGTTTGGTCAGGGTGTGTCATATGATCGAAGCTTATGATAGCATCATAAAACGTC
Organism: Sutorius australiensis; assembly: GCA_038089915.1. Classification (NCBI taxonomy): domain Eukaryota; kingdom Fungi; phylum Basidiomycota; class Agaricomycetes; order Boletales; family Boletaceae; genus Sutorius; species Sutorius australiensis. The sequence goes on from JBBPLR010000563.1 coordinate 1,813, forward strand.
GGGTATAAAGGCAGAGTGATGCGTCCGGAATCCTTAGAAACCTTGAATCATCTACATGGCAGCTCCACGTGTTTGGCTAAGTAGGCTTTTCCATCAGATCTTATGAAAACCAGTGCTAACGTTACATCGCTTTCTAGTTACTGGAACATCGTCTGGTTTCGGCAAGTCCGTGGCGGAGTTCGCCTTGAGTAAAGGCGATATCGTCGTCGCGACGCTCAGGAAGCCAGAGGCACTCCGAGAACTCTCGGAAACCTACTCCAAGGACAGGTTGCTGGTACTCAAAGTAGACGTCACCAACCCATCCGACATAGAGCATGCCTTTGCGCGAACCAAGGAAGCGTTTGGCAGATTGGACGTCGTCTTTAACAATGCTGGATATGCCGTCGTCGGAGACGCGGAGACCACCCCGGTCGATATCGCTCAGGCCATGTTCAATGTCAATTTCTGGGGTGCGATCAATGTCAGCCGTGCAGCCGTCAAGTTCTTTAGAGAGGTGAACGAGCCGGGTCGTGGCGGATTGTTGTTGCAGAACAGCTCCATGGCAGCAGTGGACAGCATGGTCGGCTTGACGTTGTATAGCGCGAGGTACGTCTGATTCACACATTGGTCAGCGAGAAGCGCTGACAGTTTGACACTAGTAAACATGGTGAGACGGTACATCCTACAATGAATTGGCGACTGACTTTGTGGAATATGTAGCCTTTGATGGTTTCTCGGAGGGACTGGCCAAGGAGCTCCTTCCACAATGGAACATCAAGGTGGGTGACCATCAATCACTCCCAGTATCTTACCACTGAAACTCGGACTAGATATGCATCATACAACCTGGAGGCTTTAAAACAAGTGCACCTGGAAACGCCATAATTCTGCCAGAGAATCCGGTTTACAACGATGAGGCATCGGAGCTTGCACGCTTCCGCGAATCGATTCCTACGGTGTCGGGGGGGTTTGGAGATCCAGCCAACTTTTCCCCTGCGATCTATTCGTTGGTCGAGGGTGGTGATATGCCGTTGCATATCCTCATAGGACGGGACGCGGTGGAGACTGGAAAGGCCAAGTTGGTATCGCTGGAGCAAGAAATATCGGCTTCCATTCCGTTGTAGTCGTTACGTAATGATAACTTTGAGATTTTTACTGGACCGCGAGCGAGCCACCCCGCAGGCCCCTGTCGCTCAGTCTCAGACTGCTGAGGACGCAGGATCAGAACACCTTCAAACCGTTGCCCCTGGTCCAGGGGATAGAAGTTGTCTCTCCACACGCGACCCAATGCCACGACCAGAGACCTCACCCACAGAGCGGCTCCTTACGAGTACGGCGTCCGAAGGACGCCCAACGGTCCCCCAATTGTACGAGAACCACTAGCCAACATTGAACGCGTTCCACCACCACCACCAGTTAGCAGCTGAGATGGGCACGCGCGCCGCCATAATTTGTTGCCGTACGTTGGCCCCCCCGCGAGTCACAGCTATACGGTCGACCGGGTAGTCCGTATGGATGCAAAGGAGCATGTAAGCCATATGTTCATCTCTTGGGACGCCAGGGGCGTGGATATGCGTTTTACCCTAGTCGCGCCACACAGTAGGCGAACGCCTTGCACCGACGATCGAGAATGCAGAGAATGAGAGAATAAAGTTTTGCTAGAAAAGGTTAGTATGTGTAGGCCGTCCGAACTTCCTTTCCGTGCTGATGCCAGGCCGTACTACCACATCCAGCGGTGTGGGCGGGTTACTCTCTTAACATTGCAATTGGTCTGCAAGTGTTCTTGGGGGCTTTGACGACGGGCGTCGCAGCCGCCGTGATGAATGCCCGACAGGCAAGCCCTACGCTATCCTGATAAATCTGTCGCACTGAACTGAAGCGAAAAAGGGGCAAGTCCCAACCTCGGTTCTAGGTCGGTGTGATCTAAATTCAATATGAACCACATATTAACTTTATGAAAGGCGGACTGTCCACGCTGGTCGCTTCCTACCTAGCTCGCGCGCGTGGCTCCGGGCCGAGCTGCCCATCGCGCGAATGAAGGACCTTGATCAATTCATGCGAGAGTGTTTAGCTTTTCAGATCGATCATGGGCATGAGTATGCTGTCCCAGGAGACCGCCTGGATGAGGTGATAGCATTGAGGCGGAGGTTCAAGGAACTACTCGGTAACGCGAACGCGTATGTTGTAGTTTCGTGCACCTCGCCGTCGCCGCTGCTGATTGTTTCTTCTTTTTTTTTTCACAGAGGAAGCTCTCGTCAGTCGGAGTCACTACGGCGCGGGCGGTATGAACGTCACATTTCGCACCTTGTAAATCCCCTCAAAACTTCTGTTGTACACTATGAACTCGGCAGTTGGATCTGGATCTGTAAGATATTGTTCTCTCGTTTGTGTCGCATACCAATCCGTAATCGTACATTACCTTTCTTATTTGGACACTACTGTTAGCAAGCACAACGATCGCTCCTGCTTTCCTCCGGTTTCACTCTTATTTGCATCTATATATCAGTCTATACAGTCCTGATGGGACTCATTTCACTAGAGCTTGTTATCAGTCAAAAGCAATATTACGACCGTGCTTATCTCGTGCAGTGAATCAGCATCATGACACAGCACGGAAATAACATCAGACACTTCGAACAAGCAGTTGTTGGGTTTGATTACGAATGCCTACATGGGAGGTGGGTGTAGAGAAAAGATTTGTCGCAAAACCTCGAGCCATCTCAGAGTCCTAGCTGATCGGAAAATCGAATCCATGTTCTAAACATGGGGAACGAGAACGTTGACTTAAGGTCGTAGTACTCGTCCGATACCGCAGATGGTGGCAATCCAGAAGATCCCCGCTACGCTGGATGAATCAGCGTTCTTCCGAGGTGTCACCAAGAGGATTGGTGAGAGATCGTGCAGGGTGTGTCATACGATAAGGCTTATGGCGGCAATCCAGGTCCCCGCTGCGCTGGATGAATCAGCGTTCTTCCAAGGTATCACCAGAGGATCGGTCAGAGTTCATGCAGGGTGTGTCATACGATCGAAGCTTATGATAGCGTCATAAAACGTCGAGTATAAAGGCAGAGTGGGATGCGTCCGGAATCCTTAGAAATCGTACCTTGAATCATCTACATGGCAACTCCACGTGTTTGGCTAAGTAGGCTTTTCCACCAAATCTTATGAAAACCAGTGCTAACGTTACATCGCTTTCTAGTTACTGGAACATCGTCTGGTTTCGGCAAGTCCGTGGCGGAATTCGCCTTGAGTAAAGGCGATATCGTCGTCGCGACGCTCAGGAAGCCAGAGGCACTCCGAGAACTCTCGGAAACCTACTCCAAAGACAGGTTGCTCGTACTCAAAGTAGACGTCACCAACCCATCCGACATAGAGCATGCCTTTGCGCGAACCAAGGAAGTGTTTGGAAGATTGGACGTCGTCTTTAACAATGCTGGATATGCCGTCGTCGGAGACGCGGAGACCACCCCGGATGACGTCGCCCAGGCCATGTTCAACGTCAATTTCTGGGGCGCGATCAATGTCAGCCGTGCAGCCGTCAAGTTCTTTAGAGAGGTGAACGAGCCGGGTCGTGGCGGATTGTTGTTGCAGAACAGCTCCGAGGTAGCAGTGGACAGCATGGTCGGCTTGACGTTGTATAGCGCCAGGTACGTCTGATTCACACATTGGTCAGCGAGAAGCGCTGACAGTTTGACACTAGTAAACATGGTGAGACGGTACATCCTACGGTGGATTGGCGACTGACTTTTCGGAATATGCAGCCTTTGATGGTTTCTCGGAGGGACTGGCCAAGGAGCTCCTTCCACAATGGAACATCAAGGTGGGTGACCATCAATCACTCCCGGTATCCTGCCACTGAAACTCGGACTAGATATGCATCATACAACCTGGAAGCTTTAATACAAGTGGATTTGGAAACGCCATAATTTTGCCAGAGAACCCGGTTTACAACGACGAGGCATCGGGGCTTGCACGCTTCCGTAAATCGATTTCTGCGGGGTCGGCGGGGTTTGGGGATCCAGCCAAATTTTCCCCTGCGATCTATTCGCTGGTTGAGGGTGGTGATATGCCACTGCATATCCTCATAGGACGGGACGCGGTGGAGATAGGAAAGGCCAGGTTGGCATCGCTGGAGCGAGAAATATCGGCTTCCATTCCGTTGTAGTCGTTACGTAATGATAACTTTGAGATTTTTAGTCTCAGCCCATTTCACAGCCTTTTCATTATTCGTTTTGACGCTCAAACGGAAAGGCCAAAACAAAAGAAAAACAAAACAGAACGAAACGCAAAAGACGAGTTGACGGAGCGTTGAAAGATGCCGGCTGGCTACGCACCGCTTCCAACGCAGCAGCCATCTCAAGATGCAGACCGCGAACTCAACGAGGCGTTCGCATCCGACGAAGAGGAAGAACAGATCGACTCAGAGCCAACAACTCAGTCCAGGCCGGGGGAAACACCCAAGCCGAGCGCAACGGCGTCTGCAGCGTACGATTTCGAGCGCGATTTTGACTACGCTCGTCCACCGCCCGGCTCACCTCCCCGTCCGTCCGCTATCGCACTCCCCAACGACTTTGGCAACTCCAATGGCCTCGTCTCGTCTTCGCCCGTACAACCACCTACGCATCCTCCTTCCTTCTTTCGCCGAATCGTTGGCGCCGTATTACCGACTCACTACGCACCCTTGCCTACCACCGAGGGGGTATCTCATTCTCGACCCGTGGGTGGGGGAACGCAGAATGATGGCGTCTTTGCCAACGTCACTGCAAAGCCTAGCAGATCTGTGCAAGTGCGTGGAGATAATGGCAGTGTTTATGTCATGCCCGAAGAGACTCAGAACAACGCACCGCCGGTACGTTCCATCATCTGCATCAACATCTTGTCGCTAATCGTTGTTCCAGTCGTATGATACTGCTCAGGCAGATGCAGTACCTCCCTATTGGGAAACGACGGTGCATGCACCTGCGGGTCTTGATACCGATTCTGGGATGATCATCGACGATCTTCCATCTGGTTCCATATTCACTTTCGTAGCCAACCTCTTCACATCGTTTTTCTTCCAATTCGTCGGTTTCCTGCTCACCTATCTCCTTCATACGACTCACGCAGCCAAGTTCGGCTCTCGAGCTGGCCTTGGTCTCACCTTGATTCAATTTGGATTCTATTCCCGCGCTGGGGAGGACGGCTTCGGAATGCCCCCCGAAAACTCCGCGGGGATGCAGAGAATGACAGAACGCTCAATTTCAGAGGCTACCTCGGCTGCCGGTGAGCGCCCACCCTCGTTCCCGAACATCACATCGAGAGAGTGGCTGTCGTTCTTGCTCATGACTTTGGGTACGTGGATGGAGGTTATTTTTGAATGTATGGCGTTTTGATCTGTTACCCCCAGGCTGGTTCCTTCTCTTATCCTCCCTGATTGGCTTCTGGCGCGTTAAACATTGGGAGGCTTCTATTCGTGCCACTCAAGTACGGAGACTACCTACGGCTGACGACATAGAACGGGACATTGCAACCCGCCGAGTACTGATAAATGCATTCCAACTTTCTGCGGTAGATGAACAAGAATCAGCGCAACGCGAGGTTCACATCCCGACGCAACAGGAACTCGATGAAGCGCGACTGCATCGCGACTTGCGTTCTGCTGGTCTGTTGTGACATAAATAATCATTTACGAGTTAATGTATGATGTGGGGGAATCTTTTGGTTCAGTTGTTGAGCTGGTGTCGAGATTTATTTATTTTTATTCATCCAATGTAGTGCACAACATACCATTGTTCAAATACAAAGTCTCGAAGCAGTTCAAGTTTATAATGGTTTCAAACGGTCGTGCCTTTTTCAAAGTTCATCAGACTCCATATCGACACTCTGTTGTCTTTTCCTGCTGCGATCAACCATTGTCCTCGTTGACGCTTTTCTTCCTCGGTCATGTCATCATCGTCATCCGAGGCATCACCAGAATCCTGGTCCGCGGCGTTTCCCCCGTGAGTCGATGCAAACGCAATGGCATGACAATTATCTTTGTGGTACACCAACGTTCCGAGTGACTTGAAGCTCTTGGTCGAATAGAGTCGAACCCTGAGTCGCATTGAGCCCGAGGGTCCCACCGCGAAAAGAACGAGACATACCGGCCATCCCAGCCCCCGACGGCGCACACACGGCCGTCATCGCGGATGGCGGCGGCACCGTTCCCTGGGCGTTTGGTTCTGAACGCCCGAGCCGACTGTTCTGCTTCGACTTGCGTTGGTGCGTTCTTGAGAAGGACATGGCCTGAGTTCCGTTTCGAGTACAATATGCGGACGTACGAGGTCGTATCTTCCAACGATGTGATCGGCAGAGACCGTCAGCGCGAAGTTGCAGTCTTTCGATACCGCCATGGCCATCACTAGATAGCGGGATCAGCAGGGGCATGTCGTATCGGCATGTGACGAACCTGACTCGACATGCAATCGGCATCTCCAGACGACTTGCCATCCTTTGCCATTCACTGTCTGTTCGCCTTCAAGGGCCGTACGCCGACGGAGAACGATACCCCCGTCTTCGTACGCGCATAAAAGTCGCAGCTCTCGTTGCGCCTTTGACGTAGACGGCGATGTCAGGGGAGCATAATAAAGGTCCATCGACATGATGATGCCTGGGAAACTCAGAAAGTTCTCAATGCGCACGCAGGACCGACGCACCAGATTTGCTCCCCGAACGACCATCGGAGAACTGAGTTGCAGATGTATCTTCCGGTTCTCCGATCGCAGCGTGTAATCTCGTACGGCCAGGCAACGTCCAAATATCCGCCTAGAGGAGACGCTCGTGAGAGCTGTAAACGTCTGCTGGTAGGGCCTACGAGAGCTGATTCGACGAGGTTCGGGACAGCGATGAGCGCCGCGACGTCGTTTTCCGGGCTGGTGTTTGGAAGAAGCGAGAATCGACAAAAGTTGAGCGCGTTGACGTCCAGGGAATAGCGCAGCGGCGGAGGCGGCTGGTCGGTCAGAGAAGCTGCCCCGCCCTGCCGGATGGCGACCGACTCCGTGGGACGTTGCCAGGCGTGAACTTTGTTGTCTCTGCCGTGCCTTGCGAAATGACATCGGATATACGTAGCGCCAGTGAGGGAAATACGAACGTGATGATATTGTCTCCGAGTTCTTCAATGCCGAGCAGGCCTTCCTTGTGGGGTTGCCAGTTCGCGATGGCGCGGAGCGATCTTGTAGAGGTGATCACGACGCGACCCTTTCCATCTCCGGAATATAGTCGTTCGTTGTCGGGCGAGATGAAGAGAGTCAATACGGGTTGTTGGTGAACGCGCAACGTGTGGAGCGGTGGTGGTGGTGTCGCCATGTCGTGAGAACCGACTCGAACTTGCTACACGACTACTAATTCACAGAGACATCCAAAGGATTCGTCGAGGATGACTGCGGCCTCTCTACTTGCCGTTGTCGCGAAAGACCGATGTATTCAAGCCTGTGCGGGTCTAACTTGGAGTTTCCCGGACGCTGCATCAAGGCAAAAGTGGAGTAATGGGGCGAGTCTAGTTGGATGAGTTTCAGCATCTGGCGCTCTGCGATTGTAGCGATGCCACCGTGACACGCAAACCCAGCTCCGAGGGAGCCATGTTGACACCTTATCTCCTTTTCGTAGCTGCGCATTGCCCAGAGCCGTTTGCGATACCGCTCACATGTCTTGTCACAACAGTTGTCACCTCCATGCTCGCTGTCCAGGGCCGCTATCGGCCACTTGTCACCGTTGGCAAGCCGAGGGTCACACAGTGGACTAGGGCCTCGACATTCTGCCAGACCCTAATGCTACCGATCATTTCGTGTTTGAGACGGTGCACTCGCTCCTTCAGTGACATTAGCCTAACACGCGTATGAGAAATGGTAAGCATTTCATGTAGTTAACTTTGTTCAGCCGCATATGCCGTTCCAGGCCATACCATTGTACCAGGAAGCGCCCCAACAGGAACACTCCTCTATCACGGGACAAACCGCGGGGAATTACCACCGGGGCCTGAATGGACCGCTACAGACCCCGAACATTCATACTTCTTTTGCATGGATATCATTTTCAACAAGGATGCTGGCATCTCACGCTCGCAGTCACTCGCCCTCTCAAGGTCGTATACTTTGATGGGAATAGTGTCGCAAGCCTTGCATAGGTTCATTGTATACACAAGATCTTCTTGCATGGGGAAGTCCTCATGATGGTGATATGTATAATGAAAAGCAGAGGATCAAAATTCTTTGTAACTGGGAAAAGACCCTCAATATTGATGGTTTTGTCAGGCAACTTTTCATTATTGTCGATGTCTCCCTGGATTAAACATTTTCAGTGTGAGCAATTACTTATCTCGTGGCTGACTTAGATCACTTGAGATGTCCCTAGTGGGGTCGTGCTTTGTTATTTTACATCTGGCATTCGTGTGGTTTCATTTGTGATTCTAGCAAACCAAGCTGCTGTTCGACAAATGAGGCGTGAGTTGTTCTTTACCGGATCCTCCGCTTGAAAAGCACAGATGGTTTTACATGGCAGCACTCGTTGGATTTGAGGTCGTGCATGCCGGCTCTTGGCACAACCGTTTCCCTGGAGAGACATGTGTCCAACTGAACTTAGCTGGATTAGTGTCTCTCCATGACATGCGGCTTGCACCTTCATTAGTTGACGAGGCGTTTTCACCCGTTGTGCTTTCAGCACAGGTTTTTGAAAGTAAAGACATTTCTATAGGAATATTTACAAATGCAAACAAAATTTTGATATGTAATATACAGTACAAATACAAATCAGGTTTTCAAGTTTCTATATAATTCAGGTGGGCTTGGTTTTGGGCCTTCAGTCCAAGGGAGACATTCATAGTGAAGGTCCCTTTGGACCTTTGGCCCAAAGGTATCTGAGTTTCTGATGTAAATGTTTTCTTTATCTAGGTGTGATGTCTCTGAAGAACCTTTGGACTTTTGGCCCAAAGCTTTTTCAGGTTTTGGTATAGATGTAATTTTTTTAATTGAAATAGTGTACATGAGTTCATTTCATAGAAAATAAGATAGTGGATATTATAGTTCCAAATTCCTAAATACTTCATTTGAAACAATATTTTTAACTCTGCTACCATGATTTTCAGAAGTAAGAATCTTGATGTTTCTAGAATGAGTATACCTAAAAAGAGCTACATACAATTGATCATGGGCAAAAATAGTTAAACTCAAATTGAACCCAACATGCTTTACAGTTTGGCCTTGTAATTTGCCAGTGGTTATTGAATAGGCAAGGTGAACAGAAAATTGAAGTCATCAAAAGGAAATAGAAGAATCTTCAAGGCCACTATCAAAAGCCATTCTAGGAATGAAGACAATATTTTTATTGCCATTCTCAGTGAGAACACAACACTCCAAGATTCTTTGGATTGATATAAGAAGTCTCAACCAAGTGCTATTGTAGAGACCATGATGAGGATCAAAATTGCAAAGGAGTATAAGAGAGGTACCAGTTTTAACCTCTAGCTTGTGCAAAGGAAAGTCAGAAGGGTTAAAAGTATGCAAGACTTCTGGATGAATATAGTTATATTCAGCTTCAACAATAGAATCTGCATTAAGATAGGTGAAACTATTGTGAGGCACAACAGAATTTAAGATTGAGATATTGATCTGATGAACCCATTCATTTCTTGGGCTGAGAATGATACAATCAAGAAAATATCTGTCAAAAAGGTTATGATATTGGACAAAAAGTTGGAAGTATAGGGCTTGAATGAGAGTATCCATGATATAATCATAATATATAATATGGTGTGAAAGAATGATATCATCATCTGTTATATCTATATGAAGGTATTGTTGAGCTCAATCATCAAACTCTGGATTTAAACCAGGATACATGTTTTGATTGAGATAGTAGATAGCCATAGATGGCCAAAGATTGGAACTGGTAAGGATAGCAGAAACAATCTGTTCCCTTGAGGCATGTTGAATAACAGAAAGGGTTTTCTAAAGTTATCACTAAAAAGAACAGTGATTCCATCAAAGGGATAATCAGGTTTGATTCAATAGATCACATAGAGTGTGATCCACAGCCTCAACAACATGGTAATGCTTAGACAACTGCATGGGTATGGGTATCTGTGGGTATGGGTAGGGATATCACTGTCTGATACCCATATCCATACCCACATCCACCAGGTGGGTATATGCTATGGGTATGGGTGGGTATGTGGCTATGTATCACAGTGTATGACATATCATCATAACTCTAAATCCAGAATTACAGTGTCAAGCTGTAGTTAGATCACATTTTTTGTTGCTTTGAATATGAGGTACCCATGGGTATGACCCACCATGGGTCATATCTGGGGTCCACTTTCACTGACCCATGACCATACCCATACCCACACTGTGGGTATGGGTATATCCCTGGGTATGGGTATGGGTATGGGTATGACCACTAATACCCTGGGGTATACCCATGTTGTTGCCTAGCAAAAACACCTGCAAACTCACATCATCCATGAAAGTTGCCTGCCCATCCCAATTGCCTGTGTACTCTCATTCCCCATGGAAGATGTGGATGTGGAAGAAGATATTGAGGGGGATTGCATTGGGTTTGATTGAGACACTGTCAAGGAGGGCAGGCTGTGGACAGCAATAACTCACCTGTAAAATGCAGTTTCATCCAGACTATTGTTAAACACCAGCAAAAATTGACTCCACTGCAGATGGAACATGAACTGTGGGTAAATGCTAAAGTTGTCTGTCAACCTAAAGCTCACTGGGTCTTCCTTCCTATAACCTGCAATCCTTTGACACAACCAGATGAGCATGCAATCCAACCATCTCAATACATCCAACAAACCATCAATCCCAACCTTGAAAACTACTATTCTGGTGATCAACACAGCCATTGTCTCCTGATCAAATGATGCAGCAATGCTGAACAATCCTGCCTCTGCAAAGTTGCATGCAATGGTTGTCACTTGCAGGTGCTGCTGGCCAGATGAGTGTTGATAGTGGGTGATGAATTAGATGAGACCACATGAACCTGGCTGAAGAGCCTGACCAGCAGGTGTGACAACTTTAAGGTAGACTGCAATGGACATTTGCAGAGTGATACAGTTTAGCTTCCATGCCAGTGTTTGGCCAATACTGATCTTGGTCTTGTCCATGCAAGCCAACTTTTCACCAGCAGATATGGCATGTCTGATCAGACCAGAAATCCTGAGTTCTTTGGTGTTCTATGGTGATGCCTTGGATCATGGGACAAGATAGATTAGCCAGGACCCACACCTGGACATCAAAGGTGGCATTAAAGCCCATCTGTAGGAAGTCTTGGTCATCCTCATTGAATATGCAAAGGAAACTTTGTTTGGAAATTGATGTGGCAAACAAATCCAAGAGAACCATGGCACCATTGGTCAAACTAAGCATTGACTTCATTTCCAAAAGACCAACTTGATCCAGACAACTGGCAAATAAGTTGATGATGTGACCATTGTTTGACACCCTCTCTCTCATAAAACCATGGGCAAGGGTGAGCAAGACATGCAATATGAATCAAAGAGAGCATACATACCTTGATGGCATGCTTGTAGTGCTTTATGCTATTGCATTCAATGTCATGGTGCAAGCAAGTTGATTCTTTCAGTTCATTGCTTACCACCATACAAGGACCCTTGGTAGTGGGACCATAGTATGACACACATGCCAGTGATAGGATATGTGGTCTATTATGCAACTATGAGCAATGAGTGGTGAGACAACAGGTATACCAACCTCCAGCAAGCCAACAGCAACACTGATCACTGTGCTGGTGCAGTGCAAAGTGTTACACTTGGCCTGGGTAAGGACAAGCATAGCCTTGAAGACTAGAGAGACTGAGTGGGCGCACTGCTGGTGATTCCCCTTCAACTGCAGTGAAGGATGGTTCCAAGGTGTGCCTAGAAGATAAGGGCTACTTCCCATTGACTTGGGTGGTTGAAGGTCTCAAGGGCAAAGCTAGGGGCAAAGCAAGAGGAGACTGTGGTGATATTTGAGGAGAACTAGCTTAAGAGGTACTGAGGTGAGTACAGGAGCTTAAGTAGTTTGAGACAAGAGGGTTATAAAAGGAAATATGGGGATAAGGCTATGGAGAGGTAAAGGCTGTGGGACAGAGATGAAGAGGAAGGATTGCTATGGAAAGCTATACAATGGAAATGGAAACAAGGGAGCTGTTACACTTGGCCCGAGTAGGGTCGAGTGTGGCCTTGAGTTTGCGACGAAGGTTCTAGTGAGGCGTTGCTAGCCGTATGCCCCTTCAACTGCGGTGAAGGTTGGATAGACAGTTGAGTCAGACGTCTGCCCTTTGAAGGGTGGTTCTCGAGTGGTGAAGCTGGGACAAGGGGGATACGATTCAAGGAGAACTAGCTTAAGAGTTACATGACAGGCCTAGCTAGTTTATATATGGAAAGGATGGATGACCAATCGAGGATAAGGCTATGGAAAGGTCCTGGCTGCGGAAGGTAGTGTGGAGGAAGCAGGAAGCGGAGATGAAGACTGCGGAAGGCAGTGTGGAAGAAGTAGGAAGCGGAGATGAAGACTGCGGAAGGCAGTGTGGAAGAGATACAGATGGTAACTAAGTGGAGAGATCGGATCACGAAGCTACACAAGAGAATAGCTTTGGGAGGGAATAGTCCGAAGAAAAGGAAAGAAACAAGAAAGAAAAAGGAAACAGATTAGCAGTTCCGAGGCAAGTCGTAACAGGAGCAATGGTAACTACCTGGGGAGATTGGATCATGAAGCTATGTAAGAGAATAGCTTTAGAAGAGATAAGTCCCAAAGAGGAAAAGGTGGTAATAGGAGCAGAAGGCAAAAGTGTCCAGGTAAGTTGTAACACACACTGGCTAAAAATTTTGTGAGACCAGGCAATGAAAAACACTAGGAGTCATACTCCTTTGTTTTCAGTCCAATATACATACTTGAATGAAAATGGCTGCTTGCTGGAGATCTTGTACTGTGTTTTTCCATGTTTCTCAAGAATGTTTTCCAAGAATTCAATATAGTTCTCCTCATTGGGTGAAAAAAGGAGTTTCTTAGTTTTTATGGATTTTTCTTGTTGCTTTGCAGTAGTTTTGCCCTTAGACTGTTCAAGTATAGAGTAGATAGTGAGGGCTACTGCAAAGGTATATTGTCTCTCTGCAGAATGAGCTCCTCGCTGCTCAAACATGGCAAGGTAGGTATATACAAATCCAACAAAGCATCTACACTACAGGTTGCTTACTCAGCTATGCCTGGGGTCCTTCTGTGGCTGTCTCTGAGGCATGACTTTCCTTGGTGTGTTTTTCACATACATACATATGGAAACTGCTGTAATTCAGGGACACATGTCTGTAATCTGAAAACATACTTCCTGGGGTTCTTTTATCTTCTGAATCCACTAGTAATACTCACTAGACCCAGCAATTTTTCTATGAGGCTCTATATCATCTTTCCCTCCTCACTTCACCAATTTTCTGATCATCCCATATTAATTTATGGAATACATGTCCACACCCTGAGACATTATTCCCTGGTATTTCTCAATCCTCTGAATCCACTGGAGATGTCTACAAAGCCCCCACAGATGCCCTCTATTTAATGGTATAAAGAGATCTTAGGATAGAAAAAGATCAAGTTAGAATCTTAATTCCAAAATAACCATATAAATGTTATGGATTAATTTTAGCCCCTAACTTAATTCCTACTATTAGATTAGAAACATCTATTCAATGGCTTGACATTCCAGCTTAGGATTAGGGTTCAGATCACCTAGATCAGATCTAAGATCAGTGATATCATGTACATCCTGAACTCTATAATAACGTTAACACTGTTAATCAATACCCTGTGACTGATAAGATAAGATTTAAGGACTTAGTGACTGGAGTGGCTTATGCATCTGAGTGGCACTAGAGATCCTTATACTTGAGTATGGGCTTCAAGCTCTAGTAGAGTATCTAGCTCTTGGAGTAGAATGTCTAATCCATGGATAGGGGTAGAATTAGGGGCAAAAAATCAACCTGTAACAGATACTATGAATGGAGAGCATATATGTTTAGGTTTGTGGAATTGTAGTGGTAGGGTCAACAGGCAGCTGTGTGTGTCTTAATAAAATTATTCCAGACTCTATATAATGGCAATATAAGTGACCATCATGTGCTTTATTTCCAATGTAGGGGATACTGCTCCTATCTTCAAAGCCAGGTGATATGTGAACTGATTTATCTGCTCTGATAGTTGTATGATCATAATCTGTTGGAGTATTGTGGTTGTAATCATGCCTATTGGCTGATTATATGTACCCTATCTCATGTTTACATTGGAATTCAATTGAGAATAAAAGAAAACACATATTCTTTACAAGATGTTTTTACTCTGCTATTGAATGGTGCCAGAATGTGGAAAGCTATGTCACTTAAGCTACCCACACAAAGAGAGGGACTTGATTAGATTCATAACCAACTCCTCTTTTTTACTGTTGTCCTTTGCAGTGGAATATTGGGAAAAGAGCTGGGGTAACTTTTGAGACACCTGGGTTGAGAGTCCAGATGCTTCATATCTTTGTACTGCCAAGGCATAAGGATCTTGGCATTGGTCTTGCACAAGAGCAAAGGAATATTGAAGAAGATAG
>JBBPLR010000564.1:0-16388 GCA_038089915.1 Sutorius australiensis
CACCTAACATCAAACAGGTCGTCTTGCCCTCTGAATCCGGAGGAGCTAAAGACTTTCTTGGCCCTCATCGACCGAATTGATCGTAGGTTATATGCACGTTCTATAATATGCGCCCATTCACCTCTCGGTTGCCAGCCAAAAATTCAGAAAAGCGTGGACATTGCGCAATTATTATAGGTGAGCTGATCGCAATCTATCTGTTCACAGAAAGCCTATTAACATTCTGTAGGTCGAATCATGTACACATTCTGTACGTCCGCATCACATTGTCGACGTTTCCTGTTCACAGGTTGTAGATCACAATCATTTTCTCAACTTCTACGGGGAAAAATGTGCGCGCCTCAATTTTGACCAAACCGTCCATGGATGGAACTATCACCCTTCGTTACTTATGACGGTGCTTGCACCGTTGCTATTCATGGTACCCGTGAACAATGTGCGATCGTTACACAGAATCTTTGTCGACGAAATCGTGAGTAAAGAAAGGTGGAATAGTTTCATCAACAAGTTGAATTCGCAACTGCAAGAGACCAGTGTGTTGGTAGGCAGACCAAATTCTTCGAATTCTGATTAGGATGGCTGGACAACCTTCAGGCGACAGTACTCTTGAACGCCAACGTCGGCTTCCTCCCAAAAGAGTCCAACACACCTCAGCAGTTCCTCAGTTACATGTCATTAATAGCAAGCATGGCGAGCATCATGCTCGGTCTGGTCTTCATGGGGCACAACCGAACAGAAGCAAGGAACACCCCATTTGAAGCTGTCAGTCCACGCTGTCTATTTGATACCTGACGTATATCTAACATGAGCAGGCCGTATTCTTAGGTGGATTGTGGCACAAGAAGCACGGTCTCGAAACTCTCGCCATCGTTTACAGCCTGCCGCAGGCTTTCCTTATGTGGGGGTGAGTGCCTTGGTTATCGTATGCAATCAACTTCCCTAACCACGCATTCTAGCATGTTTCTTTTCTTTTCTGCGTTCGTCGTTCAGTGGTTCTATCCCATCAATGCCATTTTACGGGCTTTTGTGGGAGCTTTCATACTCATGGTATCCTTCGTGCTTGCATGGTGCATATGGACTGCTCGAGACCGGTGCCACTTTTGGTGGTTTCAACCGGATCCAGACCAAGAGCAGAAGGAACAGGTTTGGGAAGACGGCGACTTAGCGTCTAATATCACGTCAGCGAGGTTAGGCTGTCTCTCCGGTTCCTTGTCGTCGAGATTCACTCGAAAACCCAAAATGTTCGAGCCCCCCCCTGGCCGGAACGATGCCACGCCGGATCCGGCGATCTTTCACGTTGTGGTCGATCCACCAGGTGCCTAACGTCTTGGATCCTGGGTTATGTAACTGTAGTGCTTAAGTATTAGATACTGACCGACGTATGGCAAAACCACGAGTCAGCTTGATGAACTTCCATATGATCTCACCTGCTTATCAATGCACAACTAACTAAGGACCATCGGACCATCGCCCGAAATTCTACAGGATACACAGGATGGGGACAAATATATTTTAATCATAGACTCAACGTGCCACCTTTCAGGTCGAGGCTCGCTATTAAAACTGTTCGCTAACTGGGTAGCAGGCAGTCGTCCAGGTCTAATTTCCGCCTCGTCCGATGTCCCTAACGATACCGAGGCAATGGTTAGCTCAATTGGTGGCCCGTTTTCTGAAACTCGTACCATCCGTCTGCGGGTTGCTCAAGTCATTCTTTAGGGTGATGAACCGCTTACTCGTGCCTCTCGTTTCCCTTCATCGATGGATGCGTACACGGCCGACCCTTCGCGAACGTCAAAGATCCCCTAATCCACCGGTCCCTCCGGACAACGACATTATCTGTTCTATGAATGTTCCTCCGTCGGGACCCTCCGATGCTCACAATCATGGTCGGCCTTCTCACATGGACTCGCCGTATACCACGGCGAGGAGCCTATCTGGTGGTCACCTTGTACCCCCACATCCACTCATCCCAACAGGGCCCTACCTAGTACAAGACCGCCCCCCATGGCTTACGGGTAGTCAGGCTTCAATTCACGAGGAACCTTGTTCAATTATACCACAAATTTCGGCAGACTCTATCCCTCGGCCGGATTCTAGCGCATCTGTGCACGCTAGCCACGGCGGTCATACATTTATACACACGCACTCATCTCGCCCTCCAAGTCCCCTTCGTCGCGTTTTTCCCTTTACACCGGATATGTCATCTGAAAACCTTGTCGTCAGTGCACCTCCACATTCTGCCCACAATCTCGGAAAGGGCTCGGAACCTTATAGGAGCAGAACATCACTGTCGACGAGATCCTCACGGCTGTCTGGTTCACAGAAATCTTGGGTCTCTCGAAGTTCAGTCGGGCGAGAATCGTACCGGGAGTATCGTGGCCCGCCTCTTCGAGCTCGAGCTGTTTTCCCCAGCCCAGCTTCGGGTTCGTCGTCTCCTCCCTCTCAGAGGCGGGTAGAACTAGGTGAATCTGCGGCACCCGACAATATTATTGCCATGCCGAGAATGGATGATCCAAGTCGACCTGGAGGCTCGATCGTTGGTATAAATTGTTATCTCTTTCCGATTCCTGTGGATGACGTACTCCGGTATAAGAAACGCGCAATCAAGTGAGGTACTTTGGATGTTTAACGGTTCCCGGGTCTCATATGATGCCTTAGGAATCCACGTGAAAACGATTATACGATTGGTGCGATGATGTACCGATATCCCGAGACTTCGTTCGTTTCGTTGTTGCGTCAAGGGTGGATCGTACTTATCCTTGTTTCCAGAGCGGATGTCCCGGCGGGGTGGACAGCTTATCGGCACCCAGAAGGTGCTCTCTACTTCGTGCATGAGGAGTCGGTTAGTCATGTCGGATATTATTATTATGTTGCAAACGCAAATTCGCAGAAAACGATTACAGAAGTGAACATATGCAATGTGAATGTCCGTGCGGATATAGAGTACTATAGAGACTGCTTAATATCGGATCTGCACACCAAGATCGGGAAACTGGAGCTCTCTGACTCTGACTTCGAATTCCTGAAGGTCGACGAGGTTCAGCTGGTCTTGGAACCCCAGGCGTACGTGGGTGAAGTGAGTTGTGGTTATTATTTCGTGAACCCACGAACAAGGTGCATCTTTTGGTTGGAGGAATGGGAAGGGGTTGGCATCTTCGGGGACTGCAAAGGTATCCTCTCCCCCTCCCATAAAGGTAAACTCCAGGCTGCTAGCTTCCGGTGGCTGACTAAATCATCCTAACCTATTAGGTTTCGCCATCCAAGCACAATACTGGTCAGTGCTACATATGTGAGTCGCGTGCCGCAAGATGCTCAGGGGCCTGATGTACTTATTGAACAATTAGTCGCACATGACACGTCGATAACCAAACAGACCTCCAGGACGCACTGTGCCCTATACCCGAACTTCTGCAAGATTACTCAAGAATTGAAGGATGAAGTAGTGCACATGATTCTTCATGCTACC
This sequence comes from Sutorius australiensis, assembly GCA_038089915.1. Classification (NCBI taxonomy): domain Eukaryota; kingdom Fungi; phylum Basidiomycota; class Agaricomycetes; order Boletales; family Boletaceae; genus Sutorius; species Sutorius australiensis. Next base: position 3,467 of record JBBPLR010000564.1, read on the forward strand.
TGTGGTCAGCGCTTTGTTCCCACTGCTGCACACGTGTTAAGCAGTGAGGACCACAGATCACATAACGTCGAATAAGTCGTCATGCCCTCTAAACCCCGAGGAACTAAAAGACCACTTGCGTCTGATTAGCCAAATTGATCGTATATATGCTCAGCAATAAACACGTCACTTGTTCACCCCTACTTTGCACAGCTGAAAAGATAGAAAAGCATGGACACTGCACAATTATTATAAGTGAATTAAACATTACTCGTGGTTCATGAAAAGCTCACCGATATTCTCCAGGTCGAATCATGTCCACATTCTGTAAGTCTTCATTGCGTCATCAATCTTTCTTGTTCACAATTGCAGATCGTACATATTTCCTCAACTTTCACGGAGAAGATTGTGCACGCCTCAATTTTGACCAAACAGTCCATGGATGGCAGTACCAACCTTCCTTACTCATGTCGACCCTTTCCCCTCTGTTGTTCATGATGCCTGTGAATAACGTGGGGCTGCTACACAGTATTTTTGTTGACGACATCGTGAGCAGGGAAAGTTGGAACAGTTTCATCAGCAAACTGAACTCACAGCTCCAAGAAACCAGTGTGCTTGTAAGCGGACCAAGGTGTCGACTCGTTGAAAAGCTAACCGGACAATTTCAGGCGACAGTGCTTTTGAACGCCAATGTCGCATTTCTTCCAAAAGAGCCAGGGTCTTCACCTCAGCAATTCCTCAGCTACATGTCACTTGTAGCAAGCATAGCAAGCATCATACTCGGTTTGGTCTTCATGGGGCATTGCCGAACCGAGGCCAGAAATAACCCATTCAAAGCTGTCAGTACTTCACCCTTCTGACGTGTGCGAATCGTTCACTTCTAACAGGCCACATTCTTGAACGAATTACGGCACGAAATGCACGGTCTAGAGACACTCGCGATCGTTTACAGCCTCCCGCATGCTCTCCTCATGTGGGCGTGAGTGTCCTGCTGGTTGTAGACGATGAGTCTCTCTGACTACCTTTCCTTTCCCAGCATGTTTCTTTTCTTCGCTGCATTCGTCGTTCAGTGGTTTTATCCAATCGATGAGACTTCACGGGCTTGCGTGGGAGCTTTCTTGTTCATGATGGCTCTTTTGGTTGCATGGTGTGTGTGGACCGCCGGGGACAGGCGTGACTTTTGGTGGTTTCAACCAGATCCAAACCAGAAAGAGCATAAAGAATTGGTAGAGGAAGAGAACTACGACTCGGTATCTCTCAAAATGCCGCCAACGAGGATGGGTTGTCTTTCCAGGTTCACACCATCCATATTCACTCAAAAACCCACAACACCTGGATCCCCTTCTGGTGAGAGTTATGCCATGCAGGACACTGCGAACTTTCAGGTCGTTGTCGACCCGCCGAGTGCCTAGCGTCTCGATTGACCTTCAACTCGTTGTGCCCAGCAGCATTGTGAGGTTAATGGAACTTGATATGTTCTGGATTATGTAATCATCATAGCCCACCGACTAGCAGCTACATACATTACATACCTTGCCTCCTTGAAGGTCATTCTTGTTTTAATACCTCTACCTTTACTTTTTTTTCTATCTACCCACAGCACTCGTTCGTTCTTCGCTACGTTCGAGTTGCTCTTTGCGCCGTCCAGGACGTTTGTGCACCCCAGCACGGGGGTCAACTGCCTTAGCTCGACACTCGAACTTCGTCGGTAACCGACAGCTTGCTCAACCTCTCGAGTGGCCAGACCCGCGCTGGTGGTTCGAAGTATACTCAACGGAGTGTAACAAGTACGTGCCAAAGTGATGCCTAGTCGCTTCATGGCTGTTTCACGAACATTGGGGTACCTCAGCCCTACGCCTTGGGTCGAACAGGAAACTCACCAGCCGACGAAACCACGTCGTTCGGGGACGTTCTGAATGGAGAACCTTGCATCGTCAATGGCTATCCCGGGGTCTCCTCCCTCCACCAAACCGTTGGCTATCCCACTGTCCAACCGGTCTCACTTGAATCGTGTGGACGAAGAACTCCATGGTACTGCGGGTCAGTCCCGAACTTGATCACAACTGGTCTACTCATTTAATCTGCGTTACCTGTTCCAAAAGGTGCTCAGAAGATTATTTCTCAACTAGGGACCCAACGTTATGCGATCACCAAGTTGACACTGAATCACAATCCGCTGGGAGACGACGGGATATCCCACCTATTTAACTATCTCTGTTCGACACCAGGTTCCAGGCACCGAGTTGCGTTATCTGAGATCAGCCTGAACAGTACGGAGCTTGGTTGCAAGGGTCTACAAGCGATTTCAGACTACATCCGGGGAAATGAGGTGTTGAAGACGCTGTGGCTGGCTGGTGTTTGTGCCCATGTTCTTCTGTTCTCTTGTTGTATTCTTACATGCCGTGTCTCAGAATGCCCTTCACCCTGATCCTGTCATCTTGTCATCTCTGGCGGGCGCTATCAATGCTTCTCGACTTCGATTTCTTTCGCTCACGGGCAACAACCAGCTGGGCGATGCGTTCGTGGAAAGCTTCTTCCCTTTCCTTCGCTCGCGCTACCTCTGTGAGCTACATATCAATACACTCGGACTGACATCTCGAAGCGCGCCGGCGATTGGCGCGTGGATCTCCGGGAACCCACAGCGGACCAGTGATGGAACGTGTCATCTTCAAACACTCAAGAGCAGTGGGAATAGCCTCGGGGTAAATGGGCTCTGGGAAATCGTACGAGCCATTGAGAGGGGAAACTGGGGCATAACAAGAGTAGAGATGTACGCCAATCAGCTCGTGGCGTCGCCAACGTTGCCAGATACTGGTTCGTGTTTTCTTTTGCTCGTGTTGGCCATCTGAATCGATCTATTTGACGTGTCAGAAACAGAAGCGGCTATGAAGGACGTAGAGCGTGCACTCCACAGAGTTCTCATGCGGAACGGCTATTGGAAACGTCAAACGGAAAAGGAAGCTCTTATTCTCTTGAGATATTCACGACCCCTGCTTATGCGACACAAATCTTCACCGACGGCTCTCTCTGCATCTCGGTCGACATCTCCCCCTTTACGGACCGCTACCTCATTATTCCCATTCTACGCTCTACCAAATGAACTCAAACTATATATTCTAGGATTACTGGCACCTTCTCTTTCGTTTGCGCAGCGTATGCGCATATATAACTATTCGGCCGATCCGTCAACTCTACCCTCTCTGCTCCCTTCCTTGCGTCGCGACCCCGGTAAAGGATGCCTCGCAGATCCTTCTAGTCTCCTCGGTTCGTCTGTCGGGTTCCAGGTCATGAATCCAAAGGGCGGCAGTCAGCCATGTGCTGACGGGAAATGTATGGGTGCCGGAAACAGTCTAATCTGCCAAAGAGAAGAGGAACGTAATAGGTTTCTCGAGGTTACGGGTTGCTGCGCATATGAACCAGAGAGGGAGCGTCAAGAGTGATTGTTTGTTCGGATTTTATCAGACGGTTAATGACGCATGTAGATTTGTATGTATCCATATTGTACAGTCGCCGCTTGTTTAGGCGCCAGCTTGTCGCTCGACGGCTCTACGAGAACTGTACGCCAAGAGTAGGAAGGAAAGGTCGCTACACGGTGATCTCGGCGTGCTGTTAACTTACCCAGAAACATTCCGAGCACGCAACTTCCTTCGTACTAGTATGAGCTGTAATGGGCTTTCCATCGAGTGTCGATATTTCAAACCAGTCACCAAGAACGAGGAGTGGTTTCCCACCCACGAGACGGGCCGAAAATCGTGTGTTCAGGTAGCGAATGAGTGGAATGAAGCTAGCTAACGCGAGGGGAGTGGTCAAAGACAATTGAGAGACCAGTTTCGCCAGGTCTCAAACCTATCAACCAGTGGACGCTCTGGAGACACCTACTTATTCGGGTGGCCCAGGCGTTCAACTCACCTCTTTCTAGAAAGACCGCTTCGGGGATCATCAGCAGGCTCCTAGACATGTAACAAAGACATTTGCATTTGTACTGGTCAAGCATCCAAATGAGCTTGGACCATAGGATACCACAGTTGTCGGAACCTAAAACCTAAGCATATCTCTTCTTCAACATCTCTTCTGCAAATGTTTCCTTTGAGTGGAACTTCACTCCGAGACGCTCCAAACGGGGGTCAGGAATGGTGGTGTGTGGATACAAGCCGAATTCGGATTGGAACTCATACTGCATCGGGCGTAAGATGGAATCACTAGATGATGCCATGGACACATACCATCCGATCGAGTTCCTGTACAAAATTATGAATATAAACAATGATTAAATCCAAAGCACGCGAGGGCCTTACCTCCATCCCGGAGGTTTCGCCTGTCACAAAGCGAACCGGCTTCCCGACCGCTGCATCAATCGGCATGAGCGTCAAGTATCGACCTCGTTGCTCCGCGGTACGCTACCTTTCTCGATTGTATTCACATAGTCCGCGTAGCTCGTCTTGTCGCTGACTCCGTAAAAGGTCTCGCCCAGAATGCGCGCCGAATCGTCTTTGTAATGTTTAAGCAGCGCGAGAACGCATTGTCCGAGGTCGCGCTCGACCCAGGTGAAGTATTGCGGTGAGCTTGGATCATACTTTGGTATGGTAAGCTCGTAGGAAGACGAGTCCGGTGTCGGAGTCAGGTAGTTGAGACTTTATAAAATGATATACATCAGCCGCAGAATATCGCCTCGTCCAAACCACTCACTTCCACGTATTCTCAAAGAACCATCCTACACGAGACTCAGACATTGATTCACTAGCAACGGATCTACACGCACCGGTGTGAAGATTTGCGTGTGGCAGCTGTCTCTCTCGAAGGTATTCATCAACATTGGCTTTGTCTAGTAAATGTAAATTTTACATCAGGGATAGCACATCTAACATGACTGTAAATCAAGCTCACTGTCGAAGTGGTATACATTAGGGTATTTGCCGTTGGACACCCTGGTGCAGTGTGGAACGGAACTGAAATGACAAAAATTAGACGTCACACGGCGTCAGGACCGTATACCGCGCTACCTCCAGATGAAGAACTTGACGCCGACCGCAACAGCGGCATCTATCATGTTCTTTCCCATAATCATCTCGCTGGTTGGGCCTTGAACAAAGTTTTTGGGGTCGTAATAATCAGTGACCTGGGCAAAGGGACTTCTGACTCGTGATTCTGGGGGAAAGAGATCAAAGTTACCCCGAATACACCCTCTGCACCGCTCATGGCGCTCTTGAGAGATGGTATGTCCCACAGATCACCTTGTACGACTTCAGCACCAAGTTCCTTGAGTCTCATCGCCTTCTCCGAGTCGGGATTGCGCGTGACAGCCCTCGGGGTAAATGTCTCATCCGCGAGCAACGCTTTGACGACGGAAGAACCTGTAGGAGATGCTGAGGCTCGTCATGTAGAATAAGAATGGGCAGCGGTGTTACCTTGGGTGCCCGTGGCACCGAAGACGGTAACAATGCGTGCGGACATTTTTGTTTGTTTGAGCAAGTGCGAAACGAAGTGAAGTCCTGGAATGCAGATGCAACGGCTTATATGCTTGCAGATACTCGGTCATCAAATCTGACATCAACAGCTTCACCGGTAAAGTCTCGTGGTGATGGTTAGGCCCAATCGAACAGAAACCGAGCGCCATACAGAACACGGCGGCCGTGGCTGGCCGCATCGCAAAACATCCAAGTTGAGTAGAATACGGCGTTCTTGGACCGAATGGTAAGTTGCGAAGTCCGGACAAAACGGCTAGTTTGCATCACGCTGGCGCGCTACTCAACAAGAACAAAGAAATGAGCTTACATGTGCTCGCCATGCACTTAACAAGGCGTGAGATGTTGAGACCCGAGCAGTTGGAAGTTTTGCACGGAGCCCCAAACGGATCAACCAACCCAAATCATGACTGGGGGATAGTGACGGTCCTGACGAGCGTCTCTTCATCGTGACGTGATATAGAGGGTTTATCCCAACGCCGGTGCGGTCTGTAAGCTGGGTAAGGCTAAGAATAACAGGCATGTCACGAGTCACGATTTTACAAGTACCGGAGTCTCTGGTTCCATATTATGATGGTGAGCGGCTACCGGTGGTGCGGCTCACTGACCAATGACACTAACCTGTAGGAGCAGATCGAGGAAAGTATCGAACAGAAACGGACTAGATAAAAAACTTGAATGATTCAGTTGCTAGCGAATCCAGATGGATTTTGCAAGTTTGGGTGGATGAAGTAAAGTGATCGGTCAGATAGCCGGTCGCCGCGACATGCTGACGAGTCATCAGTGGTTGGGGGTGCACAGCGATCATACCGCAAGATTTGATCAGTGATGCCCCGCGTCTAGAGCAAACAGGTCAGGTGAGAAGACCCGAACAATGGAGCTCCCTACCACTCCAGTACCGGCGTCAGCAAGGTCTTAAAAAATAAAAATAGCCCCATCCTCACGATTAAGGCAATCTGGATTGGGCTTTCTGTTATTGTAATCCAGTCCGCTTGATATGGTACTGAACAGGGCGCCGACTCTCCATCCGCAGTGCATAAACTTCGAGGTTAGTTGGCGCGGCGGCCTGTCTCATCAGACTATGTGATCAACGGGCGCCCCGCGGATATGGTGTTAGAACTGGATGTACAAATTACTCTCCAACGACGTGAAAGTCGAATGGAGAGGGAGTTGGGTGGTTGAGGATATATGTCGTATGGTTTGTATTCCATTCTATATAGTGCGTCACACGATGCCGTGCTCCAACATATGGTGAGGAACCGATTTCGAGCATCGCCCAAACCGGAGGTAAAGTTGCATGTCTGCATGAATCGTGCGGAAATGAAGAAGAGAAGAAGTACTAGGTGTACGATTAGGTCGAACGCAACACCCCTTTGACCGCGAAACATATTAGTAGAGACCGGAACAGCAGGAACAACTGACGTAAGCATCTCAAGTCACTGAGCAACATCCAACTTGGACTTTGCCTCTGCTCAGATTTCTGGATATTCCGCTCGACGCAAGGCCATCCTTCAAGAGCCCCTCACGCGCCAAAAGTGCTTTCACAGGTCTTTGGACGCTATAGCGGTGCGGAAGGGCGTTTGGGATGGCCACGAAGGAAGAACAAGAGACGCTCCGTCTCCTCGTTCAGCACGTCGCACGTGGATTTTACGAGCCGAAATATATCATCATCTTGGACCAGCTCGCTCGGCATCCTGTGTAAGTATTTACATAGTAGAGACATGGAGCTTTTGAACTCCTGCTGAATGTCACCTTCATTTTTCTCACAATTTCGTGTGACATGTTGAGAATTGCAGTCTCAAGGACGATGACTTGGCTGGACGAATGGGACTTCAGGCTAAGGAGCTGAACAAGTTGATGGCAGTCCTGGGTAATGACCGGCTCGTCCACGTGTAAGTCGCACTCCCTTGTGCCCGTGCCTCTTTTGACCTATGATTGTTCCAGCTACCGTCAAAATGAACTCAAAGAAGGTGCCCAAAGATCCGTGGGCAAGCAATACTATTTCATAGATTATAAGCATTTCTGCGACGTTGTCAAGTGGCGAATTGCAGAGATGCGAAGGATCATCGATTCTGGTTTGCGGAATGTCTGTCTCCATGGTTTGAGTCATTTTGCGTCTCCTCTCTAATCTTACCTTTTCCCCAACAGGAACTAGACAACAAAGGTTACATCTGTCCGCAATGTGGAAAATCATATACGCCGTTGGAAGTCGACAAACTTATGGATTTTTCCAAGGGCATATTTGTCTGCGAGATTTGTCATGGGGAAGTGATTGACAATGAGAATGCAGAATCTGTGAAAGGGAGTCAAGATCGAATGCAGCGCTTCAACCGTGCTATGCGCTTTATTATCGAGGGTTTGCGGAAAACGGAATCCATGGTGCTTCCCGCGTCAGTCGCTTTCTCCGCCCGTGTGAGGCCGTATTAACGAGGTTTATAGCCTGGATGTACCATCGTGGATCAAAAACAACGTCGCGGACACGGAAAAGCAAAAGGCCGGCCAGTCCACCAGTTTGAAAATTGCTGGGTCGTCAGGCTCTGGTCGGCAGGATGAAGGTATCGGGATCGTCATGTCAATGGACAAAGATGAGGCGACAAGGCGACAAGAACGGGATGCAGAGGCAGCAGCGAAACGACAACAAAACCTTCTCCCTGCGTGGCATCTTAAAAGTACTATCACGGGAGACCTCACGGCTCTAGGCATTCAGGAGAATGCACGGACAATGGCCACACAACCTGCCTTGCCTTCCGGCGATGAGTCGCTGAAAGGGTTAGGGACAATTGGACCATCGCGACTGTCCCAGGTTGCTCAGCCAGCCGAAGACATTAAGCCAGAAATTAATACCGAGGCAGACTGTAGGTCGAATGGGCCCAAGTCCTCTTCCCTGCTCATTTTCTGGGATAGATTACGAACAGTATTATGCTTCATTGGCCGCATCCAACGCGGCTTCTACCCAAGCGACGCCGTCGGGACTGGGAAGCGAGGAGCTGGAAGAGGAAGAACCGAAACACATGGTCCAACAGCTGGAATCGTTTAATGGATATCGAAAAAGATCACGCTCTCAGGAAGACGAGGGTACTATGGCGAAGAAGCTTGCAAAGCTTGAACCGGAACACTCCGATGCTAATGGGATTGGTCGTCCAGAGGCAGAACTGGGTGGTGGGGATGACCCCTTTGTCTCTGGTATGGGTTGCACGTTCAGTGATCCATTGTGCATCACAAACTTACTGCCCTTTATCAGTTAATGGTGCACAAAAGCGGTTCTCGGAGATTACCGACGAAGACCAAGAACTCATGACTCCGGATGAGTATACGGCGTACTTCGAGGTGTTTCAGGCGCGTTCGTAACACGTGAAGACAGTCATTGTCTACCTACTACACTGACCTTGACCTACAAGTAAATCATGGTCCTTTTAATAGATGTACCCTAGCTCTCTGCAGTAACTGACCCGCGAATCGATCCATTACCTCGTGCACCATGCAATTCTATTGGTTAACGCCGCTTCCGTGGCCAATAGCGGTACGCCATCCGGTGTCTAGGCGGTGAACTTGACAGGTAACTTGTAAGCCAGTGTATGCCACACGATAGAGTTTGACTCCGATCAGTGGTACAACACGCGCCTTGTCACGGTAGGTCGGTTCGGACCGGCGTAACATTCCCTCTTTGGTCATCTCTGTGGTGGTGCGAAGGGGAGGGAGATACGTTGTATTGCCTATCTACATCAGTAAATCAGCCCTTGTCCATAGCCGAGGCTCCAATTTCCCACAGGAGCCCTGGTCCGGCACAACATGGCACAGGCTGTGACAGACCTGGACATAGCTTACTAATCAGCATACCAGCTGCAGCTTTGACCCTGCCAAACCCCAATCTAGCACAGGCTGGCACAGGCTGTGGTGGCCCAGTGTGATTGTTGGAAGCATGTCAGCATCAGTGCTTCATCAGCAAACCAGCATCTCAGGTACAGCATCCTAGTATAGCCTAGCTGAGATACACTCTGTCCTATTCTGGGATAGGCTGTCAAAGTCTGTCAACCTCTGCTCCTTGATTAGCTAAGCTTAGATTTGTCATATGCTGGCACTAGTCTGTCACATGCTGGACCCAGTCTGTCATTAATCTTGGCTCCAGATCCTTTGCCAGACATGCTGCTGTGCTGGACACTGGAGTTTTAAATCATCCTGAACAGGAATCAGGTTCTCCAAAAAGAGAATGATGCTCGCCCTCTGGCAAAGGATCTGGTGCATTTCATATAGAGGGAGGTAGGTTGAGTCATGTGACTTCATTGATAGTGCGCCGAATCACACTACGACTACCATGTACTTCTTAATTCCCCATGTATGACAACCCCTGTCATGACACCAACCAGTGACTCTATTGACTTGCTCAACCCCTCAGCACATATCCTGAGAAAAGCACAAGACGGGCAAAAAAAATCACAAAAGTATGACTCCCATTTAACTCGTCGGAACATCATGAAGGAGTTTGAGAGACACTTGAAGGGAAAAAAACCATATAAATGGCAGCTTGATGTGGCTGAAGCTTTGCTGCTGGGGCTCAACTGTGTTGTAGTGGCAGGTACCAGTGCAGGCAAGACAATGCCCTTCATGATGCCCTTGCTTGTGCATCTGAAAAAACATGTGATCATCATTTTGCCTCTCGACGCACTCAAAAGTGATCAGGGGAGTCAAAATATATGTACTATGAACCTTCCTAATATCATCTACTAGGCCTGCAGATTTCGTGATCTTGATCTAACTGCAGTTGCAGTGAATGGCAAGACCTGGAACTCGAAGCTACAAAAGGTCAGTACTCATATGCAATCAAGGTCATCATTCTCAGTTTGAGATAGGAACTCAAACAACGAGCCCATCAGATTGTCTTGACCTCCCCTGAGATGTGCCTTCAGCACAGTGGATTCCATACACTGATAAGTGACCCCAAAGTTGCCAGCCATACTGCTGCCATTATCATTGACGAGGCTCATTGTATCTCCCAATGGGGAGACAAGTTTTGTGAGGAATACTCAAAGCTCGGTACACTGCAGGCCTTCATGCCAAGCCACATTCCTGTCCTTGTCACATTGGTGACTATGCCTCCTTGTGTTCTTAAACAGGTTTGTGATACCATGGATATTGACATAGGTTCATTGTATTACTTACATCTCAGTGTCGATCGACCAAACATAACCTGGGAGGTTAGACACATGAAAGCCGGAAGAAGCAATCTCGAATCACTCTGTCTTGTCCTTCCAAGGGAGTTTGGGGGTGAAGGCAATGACAACAACTTCAAACAGATGATGGTCTTTGGTGACAACATCAATACATTGATGAAGGCCTGTCAGTGGACATGGGACAATGTATCATCAAACTTACATGCTAAAGTGGCTGTATTCCACTCACAATGGACCCCTCAAGCAAAGCATATCATTCTTGAGCAGTTCGAGAAGGGTGAGATCAAAGTTTTGTTTACAACAGAGGCTGCAGGGATGGTGAGCATCATTGTACCTGCTAGTCACAGTCGCAGTTACTGAACCTTGAGGGTAGGGATGCGACATGGCACATATCGAGCTTGTAATCCAGTTTACAGTACCTGCATCATTGTGGGTGGTAAAGATCAGATGGGTGCGAGGTAGGGCGAGTATGTTTGTCCCTGGGGTTCTGAAGGTAAGGTTGGGTGATGAAAAGGGTTTGCTGAGACTGGCTGCAGCACTGGAAAGAGGTCTGGGTGATTAGGAAGAAAAGAATGGCTGAAAACCAAATTTCCGGACTAGGAGGAGGAAATTATATTCTGGATGAGAATGAGGTCCGGAGGATGACTCTGCTGATGCAAAGGGACTCAGAAATGATAGGGAAGAGCGCACAGATGATTTGATTCCTTGTTCTGGAAGTACCAGTACAGAATTTATAGTCTATGCACAAACAAGATAAGGTAAATCCGAAATGAAATAGACATATTCTGGATCGAAATGAAGGTTTTCTGGAGCGGATAAGTGATATCCGGAGTGGATAAAGTGAATTCTGGAGCAGATGAAGTGAATTCCAGAGCAGATAAAGTGTTTTGAAGTCCGGAAAAGTATAGAATCACTTTGGAACAGAAAGGACTGGATGTAGAATGCTTTCGGACACCTAGAACACTAGAAAATAGGGGTTTATGAACATAGAGAGTGATGGCTCTCTACATTGTTGTCAGTATGGATGCAATGAGCAGGCCATGCAGGTCGCTCACCCGGACTGCAATCGCGTGCGGTTTTGCTTGTACAGCCTATGGTCTTCCAACATAAGTTAAAAAGAGGGACTGACAAAACTGATGGTCAGTTCAACTTTGTAAAAAATATAGAAGAAGGTCTTCACACCTGGTTGGAGGCCAAGGATTGTCAAAGGGACATTGCAGACCAATATTTCACAAGTGGTGTTAAATGAAGGTGTGAGTTTTGCAACTCAGTTTGTGTTTGTGTGTTTGTGCTAATGGCCAGCCTACACATGTTGGCAGCACCTACTGGATTGTGCTGCGACAACTGCACTCGCAAGACACTTCCACCATGCCCATTAACACCAGTTCCCCCTCCAGGAATATTTCAGTTCATATTTGAGTCACCCAGCAAGAGTCCATCTCACAACAGGAAACGGACTATGACCCTGTTCTCTGAGGATTCTGTACCAACAACTTGCCATGATGACCATCTCCAACAAGTGAAGAAGCAACTGGTTCATTGGTGGTACAATACATGGCTCACACGTTATGCTGACACTGTCCCCTTCAGTCCCTTTCCCCTCCTTTCTGATCCCATCCTCAATAAAATCACCTCAAAATGCTGCCCAGATATCGACACCTTGCTCAATGCAGGATGGAGTGTGAAACAACCCAAACCCCTGGGTCAGTAGACCACTTGCTGAGGTGTCCAAGCTTGCTGGACAGGGATTGAGACAAGTGCATGACCCTAAACTTGACTTGGGAGTGAAACAACCCAAAACCTAGGGGGCGGACGTAGCCCCTGAGTCGTTGATGATTAGATCTACGTAGCGTGCTTGAGCATATCTACTGTCTAGGTAGAGGAGTACTTGTGAATGATAGGGGTCGTCCTGGTTAGGGTGAACCCGCGTAGATAAGACTGATGAGTCAAGGGTCGTCTTGAGATGAGTAGACCCGTGAGCTCACCTGAAGCTTTGGGGAAGACTTCAAGGTGAACTAGACTGGAGGACGTCCAGCTAGTCGCCTTGCTTTATATACCATCTACTCTATGTACACCCATGTACGGTAAATCTAATAGATATACTAATAGTCCATATGATAAATAGTAAATCGGAAGATGTGGTCCAAGGGTTAATAAATAGGAATGGGAGAGGGTATAACATGCGTTGTAGAGAGCCATTGCTCTCTATGTTCATAAACCCCTAATTTCTAGTGTTCTAGGTAGTCCGAAAATGTCTGGTGTCCAGTTCCCTCTGTTCCGAAGTGATCCTATACTTTTCCGGACTTCAAAACA
>JBBPLR010000565.1:0-16360 GCA_038089915.1 Sutorius australiensis
TAGATCAGTGATGCCATGTGCATCCTGAACTCTATAATAATGTCAACAATGGTAATCAATACCATGTGACTGATAAGATAATCAGTCCTGCTGATAAGCTTGATCTTATCTTCGAGATAAGATAGTAAACTTAGTGACTGGAATGTGCTTGCACATTTAAGTGGCACTAGAAGTCTAGGAACTTGAGTAAGGCATCAAGCCTTCTGTAGAGCATCTAGCCCTTGCTTAGGGGTGTCTAACCCGAGTTTAGGGGCTTTGGAATGGCGCTAAAATTGACCTGTAACAGCAGTAGCCAGAGCCAACATACATGCAAGACAAATCCTGCTGGACCCACTTCCCGGACACGTGCTACATGAAAACTCAGACACCACCACATCCATAGCGCAGAAACTCCAGGACTCAATAAACTGAACCAAGGCCACTCATGAGGATGCACCAATGATCAACGTCAAAGCAATCACAAAACTGAAGAACGGAGGCCTCATCATGGAGCTCAATACCACTCATGCAGCCAAATGGATCCAAAGCGAAGAACCCCTCCACTCCTTCCTCATGCACCTCCACGCACTGGCCGAAATCAAGAAACGAAACTACCAACTGGTCATACCCTTCCTCCACATCGGATCCCCATTACACGAAAAAGAATGGCTCCAAACCATAGAACTAGAAAACAGGCTTGAGAACAGTGTCCTTGAATGGGCCAAATGGATCAAGAATGTAGAAAGGAGAAAACCAGGCCAATGTGTAGCACATGCAATCTTCTCCTTTTCCTGCCCGGACGCCACTAATACACTCATCAGGGACGGACTATATATCACAAAAGAGAAACTCCACCCAAAGAAAGAGAAAAAAGACCTGATACAATGTCTAAAATGCCAACGCTGGGGCCACATGGCCAAGAACTGCAACCTCGAACACGACACCTGTGCCAATTGTGCGGGCAGCCACTGACAAGAAAACTGCAACAGCGAAACTACCCATTGTATCACCTGCTGCAAGGATGGACATCACAGCAACAACCCCAACTGCCCCTCCTATGCCATCAAATGCGCAGAGCTAGACGCAAAGCTACCCGAAAACAATATGCCCTTCTTCCCCACCACCAACAAATGGACACATGCCTCCCTCCCACCAAAACCAAAACCAACTACCACTACCGTGCAATAAGACCCCAAACTGCCTACCCGCCCCAAACCCAAAAGGGCAACCCAACAATCTACGCTACCCAGATACATGTTGATGCACGAAGGAGACAGAGGAACTGGAGGGCCCACAGGAATTAGAAACCATGGGCGACCCTCGAACATGCCTGGCACTAGGTGGAACCCACTAACCGGTCCAAACACCATACCACCCAGAACGCACTCCCCGCCCACCATCACCAACAACTCCACCAACAACTCCCCCCCAGTACACCCCAGCACCCCCCATGCCCAGACAGATGATGCCTCCTTCTACACCCCCACGCAATGATTAACAACCACAAACAACCAATATTGCTGCAGATCTGATAATAGAACATGAACGCGTCATACACGGTGCAACAAACACTCCTAAATACCGTAAAATACAACAACTGGAACCTTCTAGCCCTACAGGAACCATGTATCAACACAGTTGGCAACACCTACACTACGCACAACTACTATGTCCTCTACCCCATCCCCCGACTAGAAACCACCAACAAGCAATACCGAGCAGCAACACTTATCTCGAAAACCATAAACACAAACTACTGGACTCAAATCCCTTTCCCATCAACGGACGTAGTAGTTGTACGAATCAAAGGCACAAATGGAAGCTGTGTAATCTTTAATATCTACAATGACTGTAACCACCATAACACCACAGACACGATCCAAAAATTCCTCGACAACAACATCCTGAAACAGGCTAGCGTATGAGACGCATAAGCTGCAGATGGGAGCAGTGTTGAGCGGGATAGGTGACAGCGAGGAGCCTAAGCGAGACATAGCGTGGAACTCTCATATGAGGCATGAGGGCCTGTTACTGGGTTTACACCATTGTGCAGACCAGTTGATTCTCAATGCACGTTTGCAATGGAAAAGATAGAATAAAAGGACTAAGGACATAAGGTCCTTGGTCAAGCTACTTATACTAGGTACATGCTGTGCTAGGGCTAAGGGTAATGACGTAGCTACAGCTAAATAAAGGATACGCTGACTGAGCACCATGAGGTGTGGCGGAATGGAAGGGAAGTCAGCAGGGATGAACGTGAGATAGGAGGCGGCGGTGGTTGGAATGGAAGAGAAGGCCAATGCCTGTAAGTAATGTCCGAGGATCTAGATATGAGATCAAGATCCATGAGATCAGATGAGATTGTAATTGAGATCCAAGATAGGATCGGGATCACGATAAGATCTAATCGGGCAAAAATAAAAATGAAAAGAATCTCACAATGTGCATGGGGCACTAGGTGCCCATTGTCCCTGAGGTACTCCTAAGTGTTCCCGTAACACATCCAATCCATCTGTAACAAGGACAATGACAACATGATATGGCTAGGCAATTTCAATAGACACCACCCGCTATGAGAGGACGATAGAAACAGCCACCTTCTGACCCCACGCTACCTTGAAGTGGCACAACCACTCATCAACCTACTAGCAGAATACGGGATGATCCCCACCCTCCAACGTGGCACACCCACCCTCCAAGCTAGCGCAACAAAAAACTGGACATGCCCGGACAACATATTCTGCAATGAAAACATGGCCGAACTCATCCTCAACTGCTACATGCAACCTGAGTCACATGTCTCATGCACAGACCACGTCCCAATCCTAACGACCATCAACATGCCCACCACTCGTGCCTCGAAACCAGCAACATGTAACTACAACAAAGTCAACTGGGAGGAGTTCAACAAATCACTGGGAAAGCGACTAGAAGTATTCCCAATTAATGCACCAATAACCACTAATGACACCTTCCAAATGACCACCAAAGGCATAATAACAGCAATTCAACAGACAATCGAAGAACATGTCCTGCTATCACGACCAAGCCCTCACTCCAAATGCTGGTGGAACCACGACCTTACCAAAAAAAAAAAGGAAGTTGCAAAGCTAGCAGCAGAATCATACAAAAACTGAGCAATCGACGACCACCTGTCACACGAACAACACTGCATCATACGAAACCAATACTCCAAAGCTATTAAATGAACCAAAAAGGAGCACTAGACTGACTGGCTGGAACACATGGAAAGTGAAGAAATATGGATTGCTAACAAATACCTTAACATAGAACCGAGCAATGGCAGCCCCTCCTGTATACCCACACTCAAGAGCAAAGCACCCAACAGCGACCTCATATATGCAGACCAGAACAACACCAAAAGCAAACTTCTAGCCAAAACCTTCTTCCCTCCCCCGCCACCTGAATCCTCAGTACCCGAAAACTACTGCTACCCAGAAGAAGTACCAGACATGGGCCCACTAACAGAAGACCAAATCACCCACAGCATAAACCGACTCAGCCTGATGAAAGCCCTGGGACCGGACGGCATATGCAACACAGTACTCAAATGTTGCTTTGAAACACTAACCCCTCACCTGCTATGTACTTACCAAGCCATCTTCCTACTAGATATCTACTATGATCCATGGCATGAATTCACCACAGTCATACTACGCAAACCTGGAAAACCAGACTATACGGTACCCAAAGCATACAGACCCATCGCCCTACTGAATACGACAGGTAAACTCTTCACAGCGATCCTCACTGACCACCTCTCCTACCTAATAGAAACACACCACCTCCTACCCCCCACACACTTCAGCGGACGACCCAGGCACTCCACAACCGACTCACTACACCTAATGGAGGTGTTCATCAAGGACCAATGATGCAAAGGCAAAGTCATATCAGCCCTTTTCCTAGACATCAAAGGAGCATTCCCGAATGCAGTGACCGACTGCCTACTGCATAACATGAGGAAAAGACGCATCCCAGAAACCTATATCAACATCACCAAGAACATCCTCAAAAATTGAAAAACCAAACTCCAATTTGATGGATACTTATCGGACTGGCTACCCATCACCAACAGCATCGGACAAGGGGACCCGCTATCCATGATCATATACATCATTTACAACACTGACCTAATAGACATCGCAAATGGTAAAAATGAACTCACCCTAGTGTTCGTAGATGACACAGCATATCTGGCCACAGGGCCAGACTTTGAAACTACTCACCAAATACTAGGAGATATGCTAGAATGACCACAGGGAGGCTTCGAATGGTCAAAGAACCATAACTTGAAATTCGAAACCTCGAAATTCGCTCTCCTTGACTTCTCCATGAACCACACCAAACCACGCCCAAACCTAACCATCCGCAACACCATCATCAAACCTCAGCACACCCACCACTTCCTAGGTGTTATTGTAGATGATGAACTATGTTGGCATGCCCACCTAAACTATGCAGTGGACAAAGGAACAGCATATGTCCTTCAACTACGTAGAGTCTCACACGCATCAGGTGGCCTCCCACTTCCACTCATGCGTCAGCTATATACCTCGGTAGCTCTCCCCAAAATGCTATATGCTGTCGACCTATGGTTTCACCCGCTATACCAAGATGACTCACTACAACCCAGGCAAGGCTCCATAGGCCTATCCCACTGTAGAGAGCCATCGCTCTCTATGTTCATAAACCCCTATTTTCTAGTGTTCTAGGTGTCCGAAAGCATTCTATGTCGAGTTCTTTCTGTTCCAAAGTGATCCTATACCTTTCCGGACTTCAAATCACTTCATCTGGTCCGGAAATCACTTTATCCGGTCTGGATATCACTTCATCCAGTCCGGAAATCACTTTATCCGGTCCAGATATCACTTCATCTGGTCTGGAAATCACTTTATCTGCTCCGGATATCACTTTATTCGCTCCGGATATCACTTATCTGCTCCAGAAAACCTTCATTTCAATCTGGAATATGTCTATTTCATTTCGGATTTACCTTATCTTGTTTGTGCATATGCATTTATACTTATCATTGACATCCGGAACACTTTCTGGTGTGTTTAGGCATGTACCACATGTACCTGTCACTTCCTTGGTTACAGTCTTGGGTATACCCAGACTATAAATTCTGTACTGGTACTTCCAGAACAAGGGAATTGAATCATCCATGCGCTCTTCCCTATCATTTCTGAGTCCCTTTGCATCAGCAGAGTCGTCCTCCAGACCTCATTCTCATCTGAAATATAATTCCCTCCTAGTTCAGAATTTTGGTTTTCAGCCATCCTCTTCTTCCTAGTCCTCTGGACCTCTTTCCAGTGCTGCAGACAGTCTTAGAAAACCCTTTTCATCACCCAACCTTACCTTCAGAACCCCAGGGACAAACACACCTGCCCTACCTCGCACCCACCTGATCTTTATCACCCACACCGCCGTCTAAACTGGGTACAATGTACAGCCCTGATAGCCATCACAGGCACCATGAACACCACGGCCACAGACATACTAGAAGCACACGCCAAACTGCCTCCAATGGTGCAGAGGATCCAGACACTCTGTCATAGATCAATTATCTGCCTTGCCACTCTCCCAGATACCCACCTGCTTATGCCCTACATCACTAGAGCCACAAGATGCTTCATTTGGCATCACAAATCGTCCCTGCACCACCTCACCAATGCCTATTGAATCACCCCCAAGTTGATCGAATCCATCTGACCACACAGAAGATGCCCAGATGACTACACCCCATTCACTATCAGAATAGCTCCGACCAAAGACATCTCAATACAGGAGCACAACAATGACCTGGCATGCATCAAAGTATACACAGATGGATCACTAATAGATGGGAAAGTAGGTGCCGTGGCCATACTAACAGGTACCAAGGACGAACACACGGTATACGAAGCCAAAGCAGTAGGACTCATACTAGCAGCCTGCCTACTAGCCACAGAGCAAGATCTTGAAACACCTGTCCATATATATGTAGACAACCAAGCAGCTATCCAATCAGGTGACAGTTTCCTCATGAAATCAGGCCACTACTTAATAGATCACTTTATTAGACAGATCAAACATCTGAAACATCTAAATGACCTCTCCAAAGCAGACATCAAAATATGCTGGATTGCCAGCCACAAAAACATCACAGGCAACAAACAGGCAGACAGCAAAGCCAAAACGGCGGCCAAGGACTCTTCCACCACCAGCACAAAATGCAAACTCCCCCAATACCTAAGAAACAAACCACTCCCACTCAGTGTATTGGCACTACGGACCAAACAATGCCAAAGAGAGCAACTATGGTGGAACAAAATATGGGCTAAGTCTCCGCGACACCCCAAACTCTCTGCTATCAACAACAAAATGCTCACAGGTTCCTTCCTCAAACTTACTCTAGGGCTAAATAGAAGAAACACCAGCGCGCTAATATGGTTACGAACGGGCCACTGCTCGCTAAATGCACACCTGCACCAAATAGGCAAAATCAACTCACCCAACTGCCTGCACTGTCCAGACACAAAAGAAATGGTACTTCACTACTTATTACTATGTCCATTCTACACCTGAGAAAGAACACGCATAACCTGAAAACTTCGCAAACATCCCTGAATGTTCCGCACTTACTATCCAACTTCAACACAGTGCTGATACTACTAAGCTTTGTCCAAGCAACAGGCTGCCTCTGAAACTCACTCGGTGATGTACAAATCACCCCTAAAATAACAAAGTAACGAAACACACAGGAACCACCAAATGACTAAGCATACTCCAATGCCATGCACTCTACTACCCCACACACTCATCGTCGGACAGGGCACACCCACAGGGCACTCTGAGGGACAAATCAACGAAGAGCTAGGACCCAAGCAGCAACAACCACATGCCCAATCCTGAAATCGTCACCCAAACTGCTTTACTTCCCTATCTCTTCTTCTTGCCGCCCCCTCATTCCTCTCCATACCTGACCAACACCTGGTTCGAGTACATGACCATGCATTACCTAGCCAGACACTTCTTCACCACACACAGTAGAATACAGGTACATCTGCAGATTCAAAACTCAAGGCATCTAAAATGGCCAGAAGGAACGGTTGGACTGGCAGGGGGTTTAACCTCAGCTGCCAGGGCATTTGCTAGAGCAGGGACGTGGTGGGGCAAGGTGCCCCTTTTTATGTCACCTAGCTACATATTGTCCTACATAGGGTACCCCACCCCACACAGGACAAAAATTGATTCAAAAAAAAAAAATGTTGGGTCTAGTGCTGAGTGCAGCATACATGAGGAATCTGATGGCCTCTTGATATGGGATATGGCACATGACAGTGTATTGGCAGCAGTTGATGGAGACTAAGTGGTGCTGAATTTGGTGCTGGGATCCATGGGTGTCAAGATGGACTTCAAGTCTTTGAAATTAAATCTGCAGAGGATGGACTCAATGTATGATGTTTGAGAAAGGGCAAGCATGCACTCAGGGCAATTGCACATGACCTTGATGCCTAGGAGCCAGTGTAGTTCACTGAGGTTGCACTTGACAGCATTGATGAGTTTGAGCATGATGGCAGCAATGGTGCAATCATCAATATGTACAATGATGATTGTGAGCAAGTTGTTCATTTGCTTGATAAACACAGCCTGATCAACTTCACACTGTTTGAGGCCTGGTTTGATCACTAAAATCTCAACCAACCATTGGTACCAATGGTGGCCACTTTGGTTTAGCCTGTATAAAGTCTTTTGTAGGGAATATACACAGCATGGATGGTTTGGGTCAGTATACCCAGGCAGCTGGCATATATAGATGACCTCATCATCTTGTAGGGTACCATTGAGGTACACTCCTTTGATATCAATCTGGTGGAGTTTGAGATCCTGGCAAGAGGCAAGTGCGAGTACTGTGTGGATTGATACAAGCTTGGCAACAGGGGTATAGGTGTTGAAATAGTCAATGCTGGATATCTGCAAGAAGCCTTGAGTGACCAGGTGAACCTTGTAGTATATGATATGGCTGCAATGTCCTTTTTTATGCAGAAAATCCATTTTGAGCCAACAATGTTGGCTCCTGGGGGTGTATCAACAAGTTCTCTGGTGCCAGCTTTGTTGAGCATGTCAAGTTCCTCTTGTATGCCACACTTTCATTGTGGCCAGTTGGAATGGCAATGAGCATCAGCAAATGTGGTGGGCTCAAGCACTTCAGTGGCAGCAGTACCTTGTTTGATAAGCATGGTCAGTTCTTGTTCATTGAAATCAAGGCTGTACCTGTTGTCTATCACCGCAAGTATCTGCTCACTTGTCCCTTCAGCCTCAAAAAATGGTGGGCTCTGACAGGGCTGGTTCTAGTTCATTTGGAACTGCAATTGGGACTTGAATGCCATGGGGGATGGTGGTGGTGTTGGCCTTGCTGCTGATGATGTTGAGGATGCACTGGTTGGGCTTGTGGATGCAATACAGTCAAGGTTCAGGTATGATGGGGATAGCTGGAACATTGGGTGTGGTGACTAACATGTTTGTTGGTATTGGTCTTGGCTGTGTGGCATAAGACACAATGGTGCCTTTAGTCAGTGGCTGTATTCCATTGCTAGGACCATGTCACTGCACTGAGGTGCTGTCATCCAATAGAATTTCTTCCACCCCCTCAGTGGCACTAGGTGCAACATTGAAAACCTTGTGCTCAATGGTGACAGTCTGTGTCTGTTGCCAGTACACCCTGCAGGCATATTCCATATGGTCATCAATATCCATCCACCAGCCTTCCTCAAATTTTTCACCTAGTTTTGTCTCTTGGCCAGTCTTAACATGGACAATAGATTCCTACTTGCACACATTGGTCAAGCTGGGCATGCAGCCCATGGCAACCTCATATGGTGATTTCCCATCAAGCACCTTGGTAAGTAAGTGATTTTTTAGCCATATCACATGACAAGCTGCTTCACCCCACAGGTACTTTGGCAGGCCACTAGTATGTAGGAGTGTATGCATGCATTCTAATATAGTGTGGTTGAGCCACTTGGCCACACCATTGTATTGCAGTGTATCATGTGTCATGAGTCATTGCACAGTGCCTTGGCACTCCAGATATGCTATGAAATCTTTGCCACTATATTCTCCCCCTCAATCCAAGTGGGGGATTCTAAC
This sequence comes from Sutorius australiensis, assembly GCA_038089915.1. Classification (NCBI taxonomy): domain Eukaryota; kingdom Fungi; phylum Basidiomycota; class Agaricomycetes; order Boletales; family Boletaceae; genus Sutorius; species Sutorius australiensis. Next base: position 9,136 of record JBBPLR010000565.1, read on the forward strand.
CTTTGCAGTGAGTTGGTAGTTGAGCCACACTTCAAATGTGTGATAACACTTGAAGATGTCACTCTTTTAGCACAGCAAGTAGAGGTGGGTGAGCCAAGTGTGATCATCTGTGAAGCTAACATAGTATTTGTAGCCCCCAATGATTGAAATGAACACTGGGCCCCAGACATTGGTATACACAATGTCATCCAGCTTCTCAGCACACAGATTGTGACACATCTTTGTGATCACCTTGTGTGTTGTCTTCTCATAGACACATGCCTTGCAGTAGATGCTTTCCCCTTCACTTGGTTGGTACCTCAAGCTGCTAATCAAGCCCTTTTCAGCCAGTTCACATGCAGTCAATGGCACAATATACTTAAGATGATGGTGGATCTGCATTACAGTAAGTTGCTTGTCTGTGGCTGCTATGTGGTCACCTTCATGCACCATGTAGTATAGGCCTCTCACTGACCTAGGTATCTCACCAATGGTCTCTCTGTTGGCATTGTGAATCATGCATATCCCTTGTGTGAAGGTCATCTCCTGGTCCATCTTGTTTAGATAGCCAATCAACACAAGCATATATCCTACCTCAGGTGAGTACAGCACTTCTGTGAGGCATAATTTTGATGTGTTTAACCCATTACAGACTTCAATAATGAGATCACCAACTCCCATTATGGCAAATTTTTGCTAATTCACTGCCATGAATGATCTGGGTGGAATCAGCTTCATGTTAATCATGTCATTGCACTCTGGAAATATGTGGCAAGTTGTTTTCAAGTCATACAACTCCACACAGTAGGTCCTTTTGGGTTTGTTGCTGACTTTCATAGCTTCATCCACCAGGTCTACATCAGCAGAAAAGCTGGGGCAAGCACAATCAACCAGTGCAGCATCACCATCACTACTTGGCACTTTATTGCCCCATTCACAACCCCACAGGCTGTCATCACCTGTGACTGAGAACCAGTTGCTATTGTCATCACTCTTGTTAAGTGCCTCCCTTTTGGCATCAAGGTCTTCATCATCACTGGACTTGACAGATGCTAAATCCAGTATATTATGAGAAAGATAAATGACTGACCCACTCCCCCTACCATGTCAGAAGACTGGTATAAAGCAGCACAACAACTCGTAGACTGAGGAATACTCTAATGCTATTGAAAGATCCAAAAGAGCCATGTACACTCCTGCTCCTACTCCATAACACCCAGTTGAACACAACTCCAATGCTATGGATGTTGACACAATCAGCGTCTTCCCAAAGAAACTCACACCTGAATAAAGAATCAAGTGCATCCAAGAAGGATGCTGCTTTAAATGCCAAGAGAAAGGCCACACATCCCCACAATGTATGAAGAAGTTCAAAAGGAATTAAGAAATGCTGAAGAAGAACCCCTGAATCCAAACAACCAAAAAGGAACCAGAAATCCTGAACCTAATAGACTGTGACAGGGACAAAGAAGTGAATGTTGGGATGGTTAGCTTCAAACCAGGTTTTTAGAATGGGGACATCCACTGACACAATGTTCCCCCTCTCCAGTGTGTGCTCCTGTAATTGTATCCCCTACTACCAATACACTCCAGATCTCCATACAAATACTGGACCTGTCTTGTACACTGAAAGTCATCAACATCTGTGCCCTTATTGACAGTGGTGCAGAAATCTCATGCCTGGATCTGGATTTCACAAAAAGGAACAAAATTTCACTCCAGAAACTGGTAAAACCCTTGAAAGTCTGGAACATTGACCAATTAGTCAACAAAGCTGGCCTAATCTGCTTCACCACTACCCTCTTTGTCGATGTAGGGAGCCATCACTCTCTATGTTCATAAACCCCTATCTTCTAGTGTTCTAGGTATTTTGAAAAAGTCCTATGTCCAGTTCCTTCTGTTCCGAAGTGATCCTATACTTTTCTGGACTTCAAATCACTTCATCCGAGCTGGAAATCACTTTATCCACTCCGAAAATCACTTTATCTGCTCTGGAAATCACTTTATCCGCTCTGGATATCACTTATCCACTCTGGAAAACCTTCATTTCAATCCAGAATATGTCTATTTCATTTCGGATTTACCTTATCTTGTTTGTGCATATGCATTTATACTTATCATTGACATCCAGAACACTTTCTGGTGTGTTTAGGCATGTACCACATGTACCTGTCACTTCCTTGGTTACAGTCTTGAGTATATCCAGACTATAAATTCTGTACTGGTACTTCCAGAACAAAGAATCGAATCATCTGTGTGCTCTTCCCCATCATCTCTGAGTCCCTTCACATCAACAGAGTCATCCTCTGAACCTCATTCTCATCCAGAATATAATTCCCTCCTCCTAGTTTAGAATTTTGGTTTTCAGCCATCCTCTTCTTCCTAGTCCTCTGGACCTCTTTCCAGCACTGCAGATAGTCTCAGCAAACCCTTTTCATCACCCAACCTTACCTACAGAACCCCAGGGACAAACATACTCGCCCTACCTTGCACTCACCTGATCTTTATCACCCACACCAGATAAGCAGAAAACATCGGAAAGAGGTCCAGACATGTACCAAGTGTATAAGATCGCCTGGATACTCCTCAGATGGACTTGGGACTATGGATGGATGCTTGCGGAACACTGTAAAAATCTAGGATATGAACCTAGAGAGTTGTAGCTCTCTACATCACATCAAGCACACTAGAGGATGGAGTTGAGGGAGTGAAGTGTCACATCACCTCACCACCAAGTGAATAACTCTAGTTAGAAACCTTGAGCATATAAAATGCATCGAAGGTTGCCCATCAGGGCTCATAACCTGTTGAAAGACACAGCCAGGGTGCTGACAGTAGACAGGGCCCTGCTGGTTCCAAGGGCAGAAGTAACTGAACTCAGAGTGTTAGCACTTACATTGAGAAGACGGTGAGGCTTTGAGATGGTGGTGGTTCGAGTGTAAAAAGAATTTAAACTCCTATTGATTCTCAGATGTGGCTGAGAGAACTATATAGTGTACAACAATATTGCTTATCTAATACTACCTAATACAGTTTGGTAGTTATCTACATTACACTTTCAACAAAACATACTTGCCCTCCCTCACATCCACCTGACTTTTTCTACCTACAGCATGTGTGACACCAGTGATCATGTGACATTAGTGAAGTATGAGTGACCTCTATCCTATGTTGTCAATAGTATTACTAGAGCTTAGTTTGTCTTTGAGAGTAGCTCTAGCTTTATCTGTTAGCTTTGTGACTTGCTTGGATCCAAGAGAGGGGGTATTGGAATGCATGGCTAAGAAGGATGGACACAAGAAGTACAAGCAGAATGGAAGGTCCTTTTAGTATATGGCAGTTCTTAGTTTTGAGGTTTGAAATGAAGAAAAAATGTTGAGACACAGGTTTTTTGACATATCATTTAGTATGCTATATTTTAGGTTTGGAATGGAGATTACTTAGGATCTTTATCCCTGAATTACATACCCACCTATAACCCACATGAGGTACATACCTGTGGGTGTATACCCCCAACCCATACCCATCCAAGGGGTATGGGGATATCAGAAGGGCAGACCCCCACATACCCATAACCATGAAGTTGCCTACAAATACTATTTCATTGATATTTCATGTATGGGCAATTTAATTTATCTCCAACCAAAGGGAAGATGTATTTATGTAGTTCAACTTGGTCACTTTGATCACAGGGTAGCAGGCATTGTATCTTGGTCCTGGGCTACAATCTTGCATGGACATTGCCAGCAGTCACCAAGAGCTTTGACTTGTAGCAACCACAACATCAATCGTAGTCACCTCATTTTTTATCTTCAACCTCTCTCCGTCTTCTCAGCAAAGCTTCGTGCTGTTCGCGAAACAGATCAGGAAAAGGGACATAGCAAGGCCATCCGAACAAACCTCTGTCGCCCGCCTCTTCCGTCCATACTTCATTCGCTCGTAGAGCTTCCGTTTCTTGTTACTCAATAACATCTTACCCATGTCTTCTTCGCCTTGATCGACGGGCTTTTCCTTTGGTCGCTCTCCACGAAACTTCTTCACCTCCTTCTTAAACGCACCATAATCCATCCCTGCCGCCTCAGCTGCCAATTCTACATCACGCAGCGACTCTGCGTCGTCAGCAAGGCTGATGCTAACACCCTCGGCGGGCTCGTTTCGCTTCGAAGACAGCTCATCCTCGCTCTGAAGTACCTCCTCTGCTGATGCTTGCTCCAAGTCAGACAGGCCCACAGTTGGGTCGTAAGCTCCTGGTTGATCGCCAAAGGGAGATAAATGAGGGGGAAGTATGGCACCCTGAGCATAGAGGTCCTCGAGCAGGATCCTTCCCGCGTTAATGCAATCTACAACCCATTGTGGCTGGACATATTTCCGTCTTCGCCGTTGCTCTTTCTCCTCTGGGGACTCATTGGCCTCGACAATCACGGGTCGATCAATGATGACATGGGTGATCAAAGCATCAGACTCCATGATGGGGGAGCCGCTCCCAGAAGATGATGGCCAGCCAACCCGACCACCGAACGACCGTATCAAGAACTCGAACACATGTCTGGATGTCTCGCGCGACAGGAAGAATGTATACGGGGAAAATAATGTCGTTGTCATGGAATTGTGGGTTTCAGATAATGAATGCAGCGTAGGCAGGTGTGCCGTTGCATCCACATCAACAGAAGAGTAGACGACAAACTCTTCGTCAGAGCCGGTGGGGTTGGCAGTAAGGTCTCTGGAGTCGATATCTTCAGTGATAGATGATAGGTTTTCAGTAATGCTTTTAATCGCCTGTCGCACCACCTTCGTCGAAGCTGATTTGCTGGCGTTCGGAAGCTTCAGGGGATATGCAATATTTTTCTCCGCCGTGTGAACCCTGAATGCGTCCAGACCAGCACCGGCCTCATCTCGGGTGGCATCCAGAGGAGGTGGGTAGACAAGCCTGGCGTCCGTGTAGAGTTTGAAAAATACGAAACCGAGCAACGTTTGATAGAGTTCGAGGAATGTCAACATTACTCGGACGTCAACATCTAACGGGATCTGAAATTAAAGCACTTAGCGGAGACACTTCAAAGGACTGAAAAGCATTACGTTCTGCGTAAATTGATAGGGTACGAGCCACGTGACATCCTGATCCATTACTTCCGCTTGGTAGTATATTCCCTTGATGGAAAGAAAGACCTTCCTGAGCGAACGCGAATGCATGACGTAGAGTTGCCATTCGGCAGCGAGACGAGCACAATTGGCGATCAACGACGGTGAGACTCGATCGCTGGTAGGGAGCGAGGCAAACAGAAACACCATGCAAAGTGCATCATCGATGTCTCGTACGGCGTCAATGAATGTAGGATATCTGAGGATTGTATAAGTTACTCGTGTGGAGCAAGATGGCGAGGGAGCATGTTGTACCTCTCTTTTATGATGTGATCCAATCGGTAACTTGGTTTGCTGTCTTCTAGGTGCTTTGCTACACTCCATTCTCCGCGACCGAGAGCTCTAGAAATCTTCTTTGCGAACGCTTTGTGCTCTCTTAGCTTGTTCAGCACCGGCTCGTGGGCAAGGTATGCGATATCCTTTGTGTAATAGAAGGACGTTGGAGCCGTCGATCCTTTGTTGGCTTTTTTTCTGCTTCGCGGCTCACGCGGGAATATCCCTGTACGTGTGCGTTACGGTTGGAAACGAGTCACGGGCAAGCAGAATTACCTTTGAGGATACACAACCGCCGGAAGTCGGCCAAGGAACACTGTAATTTCTTGACGGCGACTGACCGGGTCATATAAGCCTTGGCTGCTCCAGCCTTGCCTTTCTGTTTTAAACGGCCCATGCGCGCGATCTGATTTTTCGTGAAGGTCAACTTTTTTGTGGAGATGAAAGGTGGGTTTGTTTGCGCAACGTCAACACGCCCTCGAGCATCACCACCACTACAAACATGAGGTGAGCGAGACTGATGCGTCCATGAAACGTCGTGCTCAATCCTTTGCATGTAGTCAGTATGTTCACGTCCCTAAATCTGAGCTAGACGAGGCTCAGCTGCGCCAGCTGGAGGAGCATGAGATCAGCCAGGGCCCTTTGTCAGTCCTGCAGCAAGCCGTTCGCAACCATGCCCAGGTCCTCATCTCCCTCCGGAATAACAAAAAGCTGCTTGCACGCGTAAAAGCCTTTGACCGGCACAGCAACATGGTGGGTTGCACCTTGCATCCACCCTTACTCCATCTGACGATTGAACTCTGTTCAGGTACTCGAAAACGTGAAGGAGGCAAGGCTGTTCGATCTTATGAAACGCCATTTCATTGACGATGTCCACAGATGTGGACTGAAGTACCAAAAGGTAAGAACAAGAAGCCAGTCAACAAGGATCGCTTTATCAGCAAGATGTTTCTGCGGTATGTGATCGTCTCTGTTCACCATGCAATCATCTGATTGTTCATAGTGGGGACTCCGTTATTCTAAGTGCGTTTGCACGATGCCTTGGCGGTCCTAGATGCTGATTTTCGCGCAGTTCTTCGCAACCAAGCCTGATGCCCGTGATGCATGGTTCATCCTCGCACGTCATTTGCCAACGAGTTCTCTGGCAATTGCATATAATATGATGGGTATATGAGTGCAGCAGTGGTGCAAGAGATAAATTCAAGTGCATCGCCTTGGACGATATATTGGGGTGCCGCGGTCGCTCGGGTCTTGCCCAACGTCATGTACAGGGAAGTTCACAGTGTGTGATGAGCCATCGACATCTGGGTTCCCCAACGCGAGTGGAGAGAACAAAAGTTGTGTCCATTAGATTTGTTCTGTGGGACCGATATCTACTCTACGAGGTTCCGGGAAAGAGTTGGCGAATTTCTCGGTTCGCCATCCTGAGCTGGTTCTCTATTGCTGTCTGGCCTTGCATGAGACGTGCACGGGGGCCAAGGGGACCTGCTCACGGTATCTGTGAGGTGCTTGTTACGTTCGATTTCTGCGCGAAACCAAAGGAGCGTCTCTGCCCGTGCGCGTGGGTCGGGGATGGCTATGGTACGTGGTGTAAGGCCGCGTTGCAGGCAGAGTGTAGATGCATACAGCGTGAGGCCCTGATGGCGAAGCGGTAGAGACGGTGGACACGCTGTTGGAGGATAAAGTGTCTGAGAGAGAGCATGATAGCGGTTTAAATTTTGTGGCCAAAACGGTGGCAACTCGTTTTGCTTCTCCGTCTCCGTCTTACTTCAAGTCCACCATGTCTTCATCTGATAATGTTCCTCTCCAGCAATCGTCCCCCGTCCTCGCCGCG
>JBBPLR010000566.1:0-16359 GCA_038089915.1 Sutorius australiensis
CTAGGTTATGCTGGATAGTATGGAAACAGACTGACATTATGCAAAGATAGCTCCAGTACTACAATTCAGACAGAACTAGACAGTCTGTCACAGACTGGACTATGTTAGATCCAATAATAAATAGTTAGAGCCTGTCCAGACTGCTTGTAAGGTTGGCTATAGTGACTTGTAAGGTCAGCTATAGTGACTTGTAGGTTGGCTATAGTGACTTGTGGGTTGGCTATAGTGACTTGTAGGTTGGCTATAGTGCTTGTGACTCAGCCACTATGTTGACTATGGCAGGTGGGTTTGACCTCCACAACTCAGATTAGAAGGTATAATTATTCAATCAATACTTATATGTTGCCTATTGATCAATCTGATGCCTGCTTCCCCCCCTGCTGTGGCCCCTGCTGTTGCTCGTGTCCTACAGCCTGAGGCATGATGACGACTTGCTCTACTCTTCTCCCTTCTTGTCAATGTTATTCTCTGTGGCATTCTCAGCATCATTGCCACTGTCCCACTACCTCAGAAGGATCCGAAACCATATCATACATCTATCCTTTCCAGCAAAGGCTGGGTGTTGGAGCTGTTGACTGGACACCCTGAACACATCTGGAATGAGCTTGGAGTACATGCTGAAGTATTCAAGGGGCTGGTCATGCTGCTCAGATGCCTTGGACATACCAACACAAAACTTGTTTCCCTTGAAGAACAACTTGTGATTTTTCTATATACCTGCATTACCGGCTCACCTATATGGCATGTAGGTGAACGGTTCCAATGCTTGAATGAAACCATATCTCAGTACATGATCTTTCACCAACTGAGGTCCATGCTAACCAAATCTACCAGCTACTTTCGTAAGATGGTCTTAATTTTCTTGTCTCAGCCCACCTACTCTTTGCTCATCAAACCACCTGGCTTCGACCCCCTCTCTGTCAAGATCACATGGAACCCCAAGTTCTACCCATACTTCAAAGACATGATCGGCGCAGTTGATGGTAGTTACATCCCAGTTGCTCTGCCTGCTCATTTTGCTTCTGCCTATCGAAACCACAAAGGGTTTCTCTCACAAAATTGCTTGTTTGCTTGTGATTTCAACTGCTATTTCACATACATGTTCACTGGATGGGAGGGGTCCACATCAGATGCCTGGATGCTTGGAGATGCCTGTGTACGGAACCTAGAGATCCCAGATGGCAAGTATCTACTGGGTGATCTTGGTTTTCCTTCTCGGCCAAATGTACTCATCCCTTACTATGGTGTCCGTTACCACCTGGCCGAATGGGGCCGAGCTAACATACAGTACATGTTTTTTTTCTTTTCAGTGTTCTCCACTAACAAATGATTGCAGGCCATGCAACTCTCAAGAGCTATTCAACCTATGGCATGCATTGGCCCACAATGTCATTGAACACACATTCAGTGTCTTGAAGAAACATTTTCACATCCTTCTTCTCCCACTCCAATACTCCCTCAAAATTTAGGCTCATGTCCCACTTGTGCTTTGCACAATCCACAACTTTATTCTCCTGAACAAACCTGATGACCATGTTATTTCAGATGATGACCTCACCCATAACCAAGAAGGTATACCAGATGACACAGAGGAGTTCGGAGATGGCAAGGAGGGTGACCCAAACTTGTGTGATTGGATCGCCAAGGCAATGTGGAAGGACTATGTAGATCTTGTTCATTCTTGCAGGTTTGATGTTAAAAGTGACGACAATAGCAGCCCATAAACATATGTCATTGTTACACTGAACAATACACTGTACAACATGGTTGGGATTACAAGTATGGAGCAGGATCATCATACATAGAAAAAAAGTCATCACCTGGCGTTGCTGCTCAGCCATCACCACTGCCAACAGCTGCATATCCACCTGGTGCCTGCACTTGGTTAGCTTCATACTTCTGGTACCAAGCCATGGCAATGCTGCAACAGATAGCAGGATCGGTCAAACAGGCATATGACTGACAAAGGGCATTATTAGTCAGAAATTCAAGGACAATTGTGGTGTGGACAGCATGGTTGAGCTCGGTATCATTATTAATGTGTTCCAATGCCACTGACCTATATGTATTGATAGGAATAGATGGAGGTGGAATGGGCAGAGGTGGGTTGGACAGGGATGGAATGGTCTGTGGGGCTGCATCAGGCACAGTGGTCAGGCTGTCCTTCAAGCCCTGCATACAGTCAACCACCTGACTCATCATGCCAGTGAGATTATTCATCATTATGGCCTGGGTTTCAACCATATGGGATCGCTTTGCATGCTTGCTACCAGTGCTGATAAGAGAACTGATGGTGGATGAGGCAGGCATTCCTGCTCAAGCTTTCCCCTTTCTCCTTGATGAAGACACTGATGGAAGTGGGGAACCCGAACACCAGGAAGTATTGCCTGGGGTGTCAAAAGCAGGTTGGGAGAGGGAAGGTTCGGAATTGGCAATAGCCAAGAAGGATCATTTGGCCCTGTGTGAGCTGGATTGGGATGGCTGTGTCGGAGGAAAGATTGTAGAGGGAAATGTTGCAGGAAAAGTGCCATTACTTATTTGAGTCATGATAGACATGACATCAGTTGCACCTGTGAGTTGTACATCAGAGTCAGGGGAGGTGATGCTGCTTCCAAGGTTAAACAGGTCACCCATATCCAAACCTGAGTTGGATGGAATTGTGGCCCCAAACATTGAGAACACATTTTCAAAGGCATCCTCAGCAATGGCACTGGAGCCAGTCTCCATTTCTTCCTCAGAGTCATCGTCAGTCTCCAGTACTTGAGCTCTCATGGCCTTGGCTTCCTCTGCTTCATGCTGAGATCCAGTTGTGTATGAGTCAAAACCTGTTGCTCCAGATATTTCCAAAGCAAATCTGTTCCATCTGAGAAAAAAACAGCCAACCCCTGTTGTGAAACAGTGCCAAGACCTTGGCCTACTCTCGAATTAATAATAGTAAGGGACCTTGACCTTCTACACATACATCAATCTCATGCTTTGCCAAGTATTGGTCCCAAGCTTCCATATCCACTGCAGACCCATCACAGATGTTCACACCAAGAGTTTCTGACCAATGACCCCATCCTGAGCCCTTGTTGTAGGCTTTGATCACATGGTATGTTCTCTTGAGCTATAGATAGACATAAGTATCAATGCACACTTATTAGAAGACAAGATAAGACATACCACATTGAACTTATTCTGAAGAGATTGTGATGTCCTTTTGCCTCTGAAATATTTGGACACAGTCTTGAAAATGGATGCGGTGAAGCTGCATGCTTGTCCCATTTTTGCTTTTTGCTTGATAAGCAGGTCGAGCATCTGAGTAATTTCGTCTTCTGTCCAGTTTTGTCTCTTCTTGGATGGGGGCAGTGGTTGATGATGCATGATTTCAATTGCCTTGATTTCACTGAGTATGATGAACAAACAGAGACCGAAGAGGATATAACAGATGCTCGAAATGCAGGGGGGGGGAGAGTTGAAAGATGGGGAGGCATTGCACTTTTTCTTGGAAATTTCAGATTCCACAATACTGGTTTATGATATTCTGCAGCACCAGGAATTCATATCTGAGTTGTGGAGGTCAAATCCACCTGCTGTAGTCAACATAGTGGCCGAGTCACAAGCACTATGTTATGGGTCCATTTTAACCCCTAATGATCACCTGACCTCGACGGTCACATGACCTAAGCATGTTGATAAACTGCAACCATGGACTTGAAGTCCAACATCGACCTTAGCCTCTACCGCCACTTAGACTTGCAAGCACAAGTACCAGTCGGCTAAGCTCTGGTTGGCTTATCTTATCTTATCTCGGATCCATGATCCGACCCCCTATGTTTACACATGTTTACCTTTTTATAGAGTTAGAACTCAGCAGCACATGGCTGCAGCATGCACAGACTTTTCTTTCATCTCCGTGCTGTGCATGGCTATGCTTATGCTTCTCTTTCATTTCCGCTCACAGCCTTGAGGCTGTAATGCTTCCCTTCCATTCCAGCCACAGGGCTACACCCTTCGGCTGTATGCTTCCATTCTCCCACTGCCTTGAGGCAGTCCAGCATTGCCTTCGGGGCTATGTCTGCATAGGACTCTAGTCGCATTAGGATAGATCTATAGATTAGGTCACAACATGTACATACACTATTGAGCAGTATAAAAGCCCTCCAGTGAATGCTGGGTAATCCCCAGTTAAGTTCACTTGGAGTCTTCCCATTGAAGCTTCAGTTGGACATAAGCTAGTCCCCACTTTGCTACTCAAGTATTAGAGCAACCTATAGTTCTTATGCTTCTCTGGTTGTTTCACACTATAGCTGACCTACAAGTCACTATAGCCAACCTTACAAGTCACTATAGCCAACCTTACAAGCAGTCTGAACAGGCTCTTATACTATATGCTGATAACCCTAGTGCTACAGTCCAGACAGAGTTGGACAGTCTGTCATGGACTAGACCATGGTAGACACAATATCATCCCAAGGTGGAGCTGATCCATCACAGAAAATCATATCATTCAACAGATTGTAACAGACACTTGTGAGTATCTCTACAAATAAGACTAGCCAGCATAACAACAAATTAGTCAAAGCAAACATCAAATCCACACCCCCCAGTTGTTTCCTGGATCATGCCATTACTAGAAATCACGTCATGTCAGAAGATACAGAATACAAAGCCAAATAAATCCACACCTCCTGAGTTCAGCCCATCACTTGCACAAAGCCTTTGTCTTGGCATGGTGGATAGCATTTGTGTCACATTTGCTCATTAGACTAAGGATTTCCATGAAAATGGGTGAGTAAATGTTGACTCTGAAGTTGACTTCACCCTGGCCTGCAGCTATCTCATCAAGTACAACCTTGAGCTGTGAATAATTAGTGTGGGGTGATTGGAGGAAATTGAGAAACAAACCACCATGGCAGTAATGGCCACCATAACCCTCAGAACCTCTCCAGAAAACACTTCAGGAAATAATTTGCCAACAGAAAAAGGACTCATTGTGGGTGATAAAGATCAGGTGGGTGCAAGGTTGGGTGATGAAAAGGGTTTGCTGAGACTGCCTGCAGTGCTGGAAAGTAGTCCGGGCAATTAGGACAAAGAGGATAGCTGAAAACCAGATTTCCGGACTAGAAGGAGGTCCAGAAGGAGGAAATTATATTCCAGATGAGAATGAGGTCCAGAGGATGACTTTGCTGATGTGAAGGAACTTAAGGATGATAGGGAAGACTGCACAAATGATTCAGTTCCTGATATTCTAGGAATACCAGTACAGAATTTATAGTCCAGGTATACCCAAGACTGTAACCAAGGAAGTGACAGGTACATGTGGTACATGCCTAAACACATTGGAAAGTGTTCTGGATGTCAATGGTAAGTATAAATGCATACACACAAACAAGATAAGGGAAATCCAAAACAAAATAGAGGTTTTCTGGATCAAAATGAAGGTTTTCTGGAGCAGATAAAGTGATTTCTGGCTCGGATGAAGTGTTTTGAAGTCCGGAAAGGTATAGGATCACCTTGGAACAGAAAGAACTGGACATAAGATGCTTTTGGGCTACCTGGAACACTAGAAAATAGGGGTTTTTGAACATAGAGAGTGATGGCTCTCTACATCATATAGAAAAAGTTGATGAGGAGGCTGGACAGGGCAGGATGTGCGAGGTTATTGATGTGTCCCTGTAATGGTGTCAGTTGATATGGTCATAAATAATACACCTTACCTTGTTGTCAGTTCCATCCCTCAGGAATAACCTGCCACCACCCAAAAGGTTCTTGGCAATCTCAATATTGTGCTCACACTGGTTCTTGGGATCCCACTGGTATCGTTGCATGACAAATGTATGGGCTTTCTTTCTCAAAGTAGAGTGCCAGCTACCCAAGTCTTCCCATATCTAGCAATGGGTAGTAAATGGTTGCAATCAGCAGATAAACTGAGATACTTATGAGTCTCATAATGTTTGATGCATGCTGCGGCCACCAGCCTAAGAGTCCAATTGATCAGATGAATAGTACAATAGAAATGGACCAACTCACCATCTGAGATAACCAGCCCCTGATTTCTATGTTCGGAAAGCACCTCATTGATATACTCAACAGCCTTGGAGTTAAATGAAGCACAGACAGGGAATGGGTTGATGGAAGCGGTGTCACAGTGGGAAAACTGCTTGGCATGCTCAATTACATTGCAAGCTGGTGGATCATAGTACTGAAGTTGCCATGGCTCCACATATTCTGTTGTTGGGACAACTGGTGCATCTGTAGGACAGTCTTGGCCATCATCTGCATTGGCAGCCTGGGCAGCAGTGTTATGGGCAATAGACCCTGTCTGCTGCTGCCTGACCATGAGTAACTGTGAGTTACTCAGTAGGCACAGGCCATGGTTGTGTTGGCAGTATATAGACACAACACTTTCAGATGGTTGTGCAGGCAGGGAAGTAGGGCAGTGTGGAGCTGGTTCAATGCTTTTGGATGGTTGCATGGGCAGGGAAGTAGGGCAGCATGGAGCTGGTTCAACACTTTTGGATGGTTGCACAGGCAGGGAAGTAGGGTGGTGTGAAGCTGGTTCAACACTTTTGGATGGTTGCATGGGCAGGGAAGTAGGGTGGTGTGAAGCTGGTTCAACACTTTTGGATGGTTGCACAGGCAGGGAAGTAGGGCAGTGTGTGAAGCTGGTTCAACACTTTCAGATGGTTGTGCAGGCAGGGAAGTAGAGTGGCATGGAGCTGGTTCAACAGGCAGATGAGCAATGTGGCTTGGAGCAGGGCTTACAGACAGATGAGCAACACAGCTTGGAGCGGGGCTAACAGGCAGACAAGCAGTAGTATCATCTACAAGATTTCTGGTAAGTCCTTGCCATCAAATGCGATCCAACATACCTGGGTAATGCTGATAGTATGTAGCTGCAGTGTGATTGTGCAGTTGGGAATGTGTCTGGATGGGAGTTTGGTCGTCATTTTGCTCTGCTACATCATTCTCTTCATCACTGTAGTCGTTATCATTGTTTACTGTAGTGGATGTGAGCATTGTTCATCTGATAAAGTGCAATGTACCTGGCATTTGGAATGATTGTCCAGAATTCTCTGTTGGAAAAAAATCAAACAAGTCCAATTGAAAATATAAAACATACCCTGTAATGGTGACCACCTAGCACTTCTTTCATCATCTAATGGAAAAATAAATCAGATGCTACCAGCGATATCAAATGACCAGGCTGACATACCTTCTCTTCAATGAAGGGCTTCCTCTAAGATCCTGTCATTGTCACTGGGAGAGTTTTCATCGATCTTGAGAAGTGGGGTATGTTAACATAGTATATTGAGATGTCATTAGATGAAAATGCACCGGAGGGTTGTAGCAGTCAAGTTCGGATGCAGCAGAGATGCTATGACCAGTGCTGTTCATGCTAAATGGTGTGCCATAGAGGAAAGCTGTCCATTGCAGTCTCAGAGGGATGTGGACATCTGGAGGGTTGTCCCCATTTGAGACACGAGAAGTAAAAGATGGCTGCATTTCTTCACACTGGCCCAGGTGCCAATCACCTGTTAAAGAACAGACAGATGGGTCATGAGAAGTCACTGGTGTTGTTCCCAAAGCTCCACCCACTGAAAACAACAAAGAACCATGTGATGACAGTGGTTGACTAGTAGAGCTTTTTGCTGATGATACACTGGTGAACTTGTTGTGGGAGGGAGCTTGTGTATTATTCTGCATCTGAAGCATGATATCTGGAAGCCTAAAGCCAAATTGCTTGCTGGGTGCTGCTTGTAAAAACTCCGGCCATGACTGTGAGTGTGACTGAGTGGGAGGTTGTTGGTGTGTCTTGGATACAACAGCCCCATCAGAACTGGTTCATCTTGAAATTTCATCAACTTCTTGAAAAGATGGTGCCATGGGGTTAACATCTTCTCCTTGGGTAGCCATGTTGATTCTGGACAAGCATTTTCTCATTTCCGTCTGTATTCGTTCAATCTGCTTCATCTGAGCCAGCCAGCCCCTGTTACCTTTCCCAGAGTGCTCAGAGCATCATGTTCCAGTTACATTGACCAAGTCAGATCAGGTGGTGCTGGATCGGAACACATACCTGGTGCATTGTCTGGAACCGTCCAAGGTTTCTTCATCTGGTCTGTGTCATTTTCTTCATCCTTGCTTTCATAGATGATTCAATGCTTGGCCATTGTCTGAATGGGAAGAGAACAAAGTGCTGCATAGCAATTTTCACTGTTTTATTCCACAAGCACAGGCAACAAATGGAAGATAGAATATGTCAAGTGTGTTCATTACATAATAAGAGGTGAATGTTGTTATACAGTACCTAGGGAGGCCAGTTTATTCATTGTTATTGGGGGCTAGGGGGTATGAAGTAGGTCAGTACAAAATAGCTCACTCCCTTCGCAGCAACATCACTTTTAGAGTTGATTGTGCAATATATACACCAAAAGGCATCATTCACCATCGCAGGGTCAATGGATCATTGTGCACAAGAAAATGGTGTGTGTGTGCGATGGCATGCAAGTCATTGACTGACACATGCAGAGGAATGTCAGTAAAGTACGCTAAGAAGAACTGAACCAATAAAAATGACCCAACACATTGAAACCTGTCATCCAATGGCCCACAAGATGACTTAGACCAAACCTGTCTCCTTTGGGTCCTGGAACATGTCAAGTGGCAAAGATGTATGACTTGGGGACTGGCTGCTGGAGGGTGTAGAAGCGTCAATCTTGGTCCAACTTGTAGCAGAGCTTGATGTGTCATTGACAAAATTGGTCTTGTCAACTGAGGAATGTCATTTTGACACTCAAGATGCCAATCCATCCTCACTTTTGAGAGGACATTTGGAGCTGCCAGTAGAGAATGTGCCAGGGATCTAAATCAGAGGTAACCATGGCATAGGATCATTGAGTAGAATCATGGTGGAGAAGGGGGATGGAGAGGCTGGCATCAAGCTAGTACTTGAAGGGTTGTGATTTCTTGTGTTGAACACCTTTGGTGCCCAGTATTTCTCAGGAAGTTTTGCAAGCAATGCAACAATTGAATCAATGAAAAGGTCCTGTGTAAATTGCAGGTTGGACTGGAATATCCCCCCCTGTAGTTGAATGGGTAATGTGAGCTCCCTCCAAATGTGTTCGAGAAGGGGGAGCACAGGCTGAAAATACAGGGAGATATGTGAGATAACAGTTGCTGTCCAACCAAAACTAGATTGGATGGTAATGACTTTGAGGGTGCTGGGCTGCGTTACAGAAAAAAATGGGTTGAAACACTGGGACAAAACTTTCACGGGCTTGAGCTTTCCAGGTTTGTCATACAGGAGACACAAAGCGAGCAAGATGTAGAAGAATGACTCTAGGTCATGGTGAACTCGATGCACTACAGGGGTGTCAGGTCCTACATGGCTAAGCTCTGCGACCATCCACACCCAGGTACCCTGGCATACATAAAAAAGTCTGAATAAAGGTGTGGTTTTAATACATGTACCATATGGTGAAGTGGGCTCACATCGATTGACAAACAGGAGTCATCTGGGAGGGGTTTATCAGCCACAGGGATGATAATATCATGTGTATTTTTCAAGTTGCATGGAGGTAATTGTTACAGGGGTATATTTTCGCCCCTATGCATTTGCAATGCACCCAAGTCTGTCACATGTCAGTCACGACTAGACGTCCGTCACTGTCAGACACAACCCTCAAGATGTCAGTCACAAGGTCACTTATGCCACTCGACGCCCACAAGACGTCTCAGTCATAACACCCTTGACCCACACCTTGTACAACCCACCGCCCTGATCTAGATTACATCTAAGATCAGATCCATTCAATCTGAGATTGAACCCTAGAACCATTTGTATTTATCCTTCTCTTCCATTCCATCAGGCCTCATGCCTGATGCTCCACGAACCCTTCACCCTAGGCCACCCTGAGCCCTGGGTTATACCCCTAGCCTATTTAGTTAGAGTATCGGTAGATTAGACACAAACATGTACATACATAGTTTGTCTATATAAACCAGGAGCGACTTGCTGGGAATCCCCAGTCAAGTCCTCTTGGAGTGTCCCCCAAAAGACGCTTCTAAGATACGACTCCTAGTTCCCCTTCCCTAGTAGTCGCTGTCTCCCTAGTGCAACCTATAGTCTCCTTGGGTTGTTTCAGTAATGGTGCATCATCACCACTGATGCAAACTCCAGGATTAGCGCTGGATGTGAGACCTTCATGGGGAAAACCATCTGTGGGGACTGCGAAGCTCCAATTGCCAAGGAGGCCACAATGTGATAGTGTCTGGATCTTTGCCCCAATCATGACTCTCTCAAGTCCCTGAAGCACCCGATCAAGGAAATCTTCTCTGAGGTTGCTGTGCATTGCCAGGACAAATAGGAGGTTGAACAAGCTGATATCATGGTGAAGTATGTGAGCCTTTTTGAGAGCATCACGATGGCCTACAAGGGACATTGTAAGTAAGTTGCTGGACAGCAGATTGTTTGAATGTACCACATAAACAATTGATGAGTCCAATGAGTAATTCCAAGAGGGAAGTGAAATCGAAAATTGAATAACCTCTTGGTTTTGAAATGAGGCAGGACATGACACACAGGTGATACGAAAGAAGAGAACCTTCAATAAGCATATGAAGAAGATGCGTTGAGTTGTTCACAAGCTCCTTTGTGACAGGGTGTCAAATCTGAACTTGCTGTTCATGTACTAACCTAGGCATGCCCTTTACTCTGGCCTCCTCCAATATCTTCAAAATTCAACCTTCTGTGTATCATCACAACAGATCAACCCAGGAATCCTTGATGACAACCTCTTCATCTCCCTTGTCAATAGCAGCTGTACCTCTCCAAACAGTTGTTCCCTGGCCATGCAACAACCTGCTAAAAAACAGCAGTGTGTCAACAAGGACTTTGTATTCCTTGCCACGCTTAGTGATTCAGATGATTTTCTGACTTTTCTGGGCATGGGAGATGGTGGAATCAAAGCCAAGCACAGCTTCATCCATGAACATGACTCCAAAAAGGATGCATAGAAACCCTTCAGGGTGTTTGTGAATATTGAGAGGGTAGGTAGAAGAGTTCAATATAAGATTGCTTGTTGTTCTCTTCACTGTAGGTCTTCTTCACTTCTCCCATGACATAAATATTGGTTCTTATGTTGAACTTCTCTCCCCAGATATGACATGATGTGATTACCCCCTCCTCGCAGAGTAGGAGGTCCAGCTTTCAAATGGTGCCACCAAGCCCATTCACTGGATTGCTTGATGCCTTCCTGGTCCATTGTCTAATATAGTATTAGTAAAATTGCAAACCAGCACTGGACTTGCATACCTTGTACAAAGATAAGAATCCCAACTGTGCTGAACAATTCCATTGAAGAACTGGGCAATATTTTCTTCCAGCCTGTCCATATTTGACAGATCTGGAAAATATGACCAGAGGCCTCTAGTATTCCACTGGTGTGTTCTGTCCATGTTGCTAAGGATGGTTATGATGCTTCTGGATACAGCATCTTGGGTGGCATCATTTGATGGGGGGAACAGTCTACTATCGGGAAATATTTTGGCCAGAAAATCCATCGTCTGCTGCTCATTGAGTGACACATGGACTGGGGCTGTATCTTGTTCGATTTTCAGGTCCATAGACTCATGATATACATCTTCCTTCCAATGGAACTGAGGGGGTGTGGCCAGCTGTTATCCTGCAGGTCAGTCTACTGTTGCTGAGCACTGTCAGACTCAACAAACTGCAATAACTGAAGTGGCATATTATGCTTAGTAATAGTCAGCAAAAATGGTGAGCCACCATATCAGGTATATAACCACCCTTTGCATCTGTATGACTCTGATGATTGGATTTCATGTAGTAGGGTTGATAGCAGCAGTAGAATGGGTCAAGCATTGTAGTTGAGTCTGATCCAGCCACTCGCTTACTGATTGAAGGACTGCATCAAGGCTGATTACTATATATGCATGATCATCACTATAAAGGACATAATGCATGGTAAAACTCCTTCGACCAGTATTTATTGAGCCAAAAGTCAGAGGAGAGCTTGTAATTGCTCTGTCTCAATAAATGAGGATGAGCCTCCTTACCAAAATTCAGGATCAAATGTGCTGCAGAACATATATGTGAGACAGGAATGATGTTTCCAATTCGTGCCCCATTTGGCCTTGTTGCCCATTGCAGCAAATACATTCTGGTTCCCAGGTGGACATTGCCTGCACTCCCTTGTTGAGGTATGATGTCAAATTGTTGGACATAAGCCATGAGGTGTTCGGTGTCCATTAAGTGGAAGATGAGCCTAAGCTGCACAATTGCATGACCTATCATACATATAAGCTGCACATTCAAAGACAATAGTTTGAAATACATACCTTCGATACCTCTGCATGGCCAATCGCTGTCCAACCCAGGACTCATGATGACAGTATCATAGAGTCCATGGGGGTGATCAGGAGAGGGAGGATATGCCCTCAAAGATTGAGGGGCATCCACTCATTCATCTTCGTGATACAAGCACTGTTGAACATGTAGCTTGTACCATACCTGAATGCAATCAGATGGCAGCAAACATTGAAGGTCCTGAGACCTGACGCTCAAGACATTGTAAACAGTCGTACAGTCTTGGGCATGTTGCAAAAACTCCAAAATTGCCAGCCAGAGATCTGGGATGCCAAGAGCAGCAGCTCCATTGACAGTCATTTGAAGAGAAGGCCTGTTTGTGACATGGAAGGTGGTGGTAGTATTTGTGAAGGTGTGGTATGGTTTTGAGGTGTTGGATAGGTGACCATGTGAAATAGTATTGGCTACAGCGAAATAGTTGACAAGTGGACAAGAGATACTAGTGGGCATGGTGAAAAAGGAAGCATCTGGTTCATCAGGGTCATCCTCTCTGTCCAAGTTGACATCCTCATTGAAAACGGTAGATTCTTCATGGTGAGCTGCAATATGTGTGGCCATGTCAAAGTGAAAACATTTATCAGACCGATCAATATAGTGAGCAATTTGTTCATAATAGTTCTGATTGTTGCTTGAATGAGCAGGAATCTTGATTTCTTGTACCTGAGCATGCTTGGTCACATTGGCGGACCACTGTGTGATGGGGCCAGAGCATCGAATGCTTGGAACTACACTTTGAAGTAGTTCCAACTTTGGTATTTCCCAAGAGTCCCTGTGTCCACTGGCCTGCATAATGGAATCTTTGTTGTTGTGAAACAACTGAAGCACATCCTTAAGCCTCTCAAGTGACTGATCTGAGAACATTGGTGCCTGTGTGAGGTAACAGAAGTCAACAAGAGCATGGACTGCAAGGAGAAAATGACAAGGAACTGTGCCAGTGATAACACCCACAATGTAACACTGGATTGATCACTGGTTGCACCTGGTAACTTGTTTCAATTTTGAAATGCCATCTGTGAAGGCCGATACCTGACCATGGGTTGCAG
Source organism: Sutorius australiensis (assembly GCA_038089915.1). Lineage (NCBI taxonomy): Eukaryota > Fungi > Basidiomycota > Agaricomycetes > Boletales > Boletaceae > Sutorius > Sutorius australiensis. The sequence continues at coordinate 13,417 of JBBPLR010000566.1, forward strand.
AAGCAAGAAGTGGAAATCAATCTTGAGGGGGGTAACAACTTCAATGCACCACTTCATGTCATGGTCCCAGGAAAATCTGAAGAAATGGTGAAGAATCTCTGGATGAAGGAAATAGGATGGGCAAGACAATGGCCATTCCAGCCAAAATAGCTCAATGACACCATTCAGGTACAATGCCCTGGCGATTTTCACAAATGCTGTGTAATCCTAAGCATGGCACTTTTTGAGTGCCTTGTGAATGGCTTTGAGAGTATGAGACCCAGTACATGGAGGATGTAGAATGGGGTCACCAAACTGCTTCGATGTGGCCAATGTGAGTGGGGATGCTTTGGGACTTATGCCTGCTATGAGGCACTCTTCTGGGATGTCCCTGATGTATGCCACTAATGGAGTATAGCAATACCGTAAATTTCCAGCTGGATTGTTCATTATTATCCCAATGCATGCCGCTATCTTGAGTGGTTCTATGATCTCCTGCAGGGCTTGGTGGATGAGCCTATCATGTAACAGTCCCCAGATGCGAGTATTCCTGTGAGTGAACTTCGGAATGGGGAGGAGGGCCAGGAGAAGATATATATGCATTGAGATTTTTGAATGAATGTCCGGAGCAATATTTGCAAGGCTGATGAGGAGGGAGTAGCCCATGCAGTTTCTGCTCATTACAGAAATGTTTGTCTTGTTCAAGGAAAGAACAACACCTAATATGGTTGCATCTTTGGGAAGTTCCTCCTGTACAAATGTGTGGTGAATAAAATGATGGTTGACAACAAGAGAATGAAATGTATGTACTTGAATTTCCCATGCACGATCACCACTCAACCAGTCCTCATATATGTGACAAATTCATGCAGCCGATGTCCAAACCTTCTGCAGCACAAAGGATATGTGAGGAGAGAGCAGTGGATGACTCAGAAGCAATTGTATGCATTCGAGCGCTGGGTGATAGAAAAGATGGACAGGTTGCTTGGTGGGAGCCTCGCATTGCAGTCATTTGTACAACCACAGTGGTCATGATGGAAGGATCTCTGCACGCACATAGAGTTCCCTTGCAGTCCAAAATGAGAGTGAAAGGCATTTGATCTTGTGACAATCAAATTGCAGCTTGATGCAGAAATATCAATAACTTACAATATGTAGCAATAACAAAGAGGTGATAGCAGCCATGCTGAGTCTGGAGTGCAAACACCAGGAGGCAAACTCCCACTCTTCAGAAGAGGCAAATGGGAAATAAAGGTTCATCTGCCACTGAGTCTTGTATTTGTCTTGCCAGAACTGGTCCATGAACATGAATCCGCCAGCAAATGAGTCGCTACAGCCAGGGAAAGTCTCTGTAAATTTTTGGCCATTGCCTGCATCTATTTCGTCACATTCCAGCTTGTGATCGATGGTAGCATGGTCATTGTTGTCAGGTAGTTCATAGATATCACCATTTGGCTGGAAATCCGAGTGTGGGAAGTGAAAAAAGTCATCTATAGTACTGGCAGAATCAGGTTGGTCATTGTCACCTAGGGGAAGCTCTGAATCATGAGCAATGTCTGCTGAATGGTCTTGAAACCAGTTAGCCCCATGGCAGAGTCCCTTGGGCTGGTTCATGTGTTGAAGGACATCTGACCTGGAACAAAATCATTTTCTGCATAGTGGACAACTAATCCTCTTGAGGCGCCTGTGATTTGTTTTTGCCTTGGGCATTAAAGGTGACTATGGGTGCGTATGTAATTGACATGATGAGTTATGCCTTAAGGTTGTCTCATTGAAGGCCTCAAGGCTCATGCTAGTGAAAAACTTTTTGCAACTATCACAATGAGTATACCAGGCCCAAGTCAAGTAATCCTGGGTGCCCCATCTTCTTCCCAATGAGCCCTATTGCATGAAACATTCTATCCAGCACCATCCTCACCTTTTGATCATCAAGGGACTCCCCCAGTTTGCTACTCTCTCAGTACCACCATTCATGCACAAACCCCAGCAAGCCAATATCCTCAGGACCCCCCAAATCCAAATCCAAATTGTTCTGATACACAAGACAATATACCTTGGCCTGTCAATGGATCCAAGGATGATTCATTGGACAATGAACCACCTCAGGTGAGCTTTAATTCAATGCCAGTTGCCTCAGTGCTGACTGTTAAAATGTTAACCCTTCAAATGTTTCTGACACTTATTTTAGGAATTCAACGACTTGTACCACTGTCTTATTCCTTACCCACACAACCCTTGAGAAGCATCCCTCTTATTAGAAGTGGCTTGGGCTGGCAAATGTGCCCTTCTCACACACAAGTCCCTTATGCACAAGATGATCCATCAAAATATACTTGTTCTTCAATGCAATCAGATGGCACTGGAGCAGATACAAGTTGAGCTCTGCACTGCTGATTGCTTCATGGGGCACATTCATTTTCTGATCCATAAAAGTGGACAGAGTGCTGCATTCATGTATTGACTGTTATATACTTGTAGCATTCAATGGCATCATAACAGTTGTCCAAGGTATTACAGAATTGCCTATTTACTTGTCTACATACTCCTCTGCACCACACACACAATGTATGACAACAAGCTGCCAGGACAACATGCCCAATGGCTCACCCTCACTTGCATGCTCACCGTCTTGTGCTGACATGAGGTAGTCCCTCATCTTCTTCTTTTATTGAAGCTAAGCAAACCAGGGACCACAATACTATTTTCAGACACAAATATCGCTATGTGCAGAAAGCCCCAAAAGTCCACATTTCCCCTTGGCCCAAAAGAAAACTCAGACTTGTGCACACTCGGTACTGTTTTCAATGCAGATCCCGCTTGCACAGGCAGCCTGGATGATGGAGTCATTGCTACACAGTGTCTGACTCTCTAATTCTGAATGTGGTGCATCTTTCTTTTCCATTTACTACACTTTTTACTACACTTTTTACCACACCTTTACTACACCTTTTACTACACTTTTTA
>JBBPLR010000567.1:0-16306 GCA_038089915.1 Sutorius australiensis
CGGAAAGCAGGTCCACCCGCCTGCCCTTCGACAACCACGGGCGAATGATGTCGATGGGCACGCGCAACGACGAGCAAGTCTGGCTTGCCATGGTCCCCAACGAGTGGCTCGTCCACGACCACCCATTTTAACCCTGTTTCTCTAATCCCTTAAGGTTAGGCCAGGTTAGTTTGACAAATAAAGGGGCACATTGACCGCACCAGTATACAAAAACAACGCGGCACAGAATAACGACAGGGTATACAAGATAATACGCCGCAATATGACACATATGTGCAAGTGCGGTGATATAATAGAGACTAGTCCACCGCATTTTGACACATGTGTCGAAATGCGGTGAAGATATAACGACCGCATTTGGACACAATGTCGAAATGCGGAAATGATATAAAGCAGGGAATAGATGAGAGATAACAACTCTTGAGCGAACCATCACAACTGTAGAAAGCATGGCAGAGATGTCAGCTATGGACCGTATCCAAGACCAACAGAAGAGAATCAAGATGATTCTATCATTGCAGAGAAGTATATGGATGGCATTACATGGAAATGGATGTACTGACGAGATGAGATATAGAACATGACAAGGAAGAGATGGGAGAAGAAGATATGGACGTAGATAGCGACTCTGTAGATATCGAAGAAGGTGGGTATGATAAAGGAAAAGGAAAGGAGAAGGAGAGGATGTATGAGACGCTGGAGAGGGAGAACACAGAGCTAAGGAGAAGAGTCGAGGAGCTAGAGATGATGGTGAGTGAAAAGCAGAGTGAGATAGAAGAGGAGCGAGAGAGGGTGGAGATGTGGAGAGAAAGAGCATCGAGGGCGAGAGGGGAGATGGGTGGGGACGAGGACAAGATTGTAAGGGCTGTGAAGACGGATCCGAAGAAATATGTGTCATGGATGAAGAAGGTGGGGAAGATAGAGGTGCTGGACAGACTGGTGAGAGAGGAGCTGGAATGCAGCATGTGAGTGTGTTTGAAACATACGAAGGATGAGATGATGGTGACATGGGATATGCAGATGCCAACAAACATTGTGAGTACATGTGAAGAGAGATGAGTAGAGAAGGAACTGACATGGAAGACAGGATGAATGCGACGGGGATGGGCACGGGATGTGGACACATGTTCTGTGGAACATGTGTGACACAGACCTGGGCAGGATATTATGTGGGACGGGGTGGAGAGTCGAGCTCAGAGGTGGGGATGCGAGAGTTCAAGTGCCCGATGTGTCGGTGTGTGACAGGGAGGGTAGTGAGTGTGGGGGAGAGAGGAAAAGAAAACGTACCTATGAGAGTGGATGTGAAGGTTCGCGGGATTGTGGAGTGGGTTCTGTCGGAGGGGCTGCGGATTATGGGAGAGATGGAGGAGGAGGGGATGAAGATAGAGAAGAACAGTGTGATGAAGGAGCGATGGGGGCGTGGGGGAAGTATAGCGACAGAAAAGGAAAGGGGACATCAGTGAGTGATGAGCAGTGAAGGTGATTGAAAGAGAACTGAGCGTGAGTAGGACGAGCATTGAAGCGATGGAGCGATTTGAGCGATACTGGACGACGCTTGAGACGGACGAGCTGTTGAGGCGGGTCGGACAGTTTACACCAGTTGAATGTGGAAGTGGTGGTGTGTACCAGCTTCCAGAGTCACCTGATGCTGTGCGAGCGACGGGACGGAGAAGAAGGGCTGTGGTGGAGGACGAGATTGAGTATGAGATTATCAGCAGCGACTAAAGGGTGGAAAATGACCGCATTTCTGCAATGATGCGAAAATGCGGTCGATTTTGGGGGTACGTGGAATGATGGTATATTGCCTAAAGAGGAAATGTAGTCTCACGGATGCACGTTACATGCTATATTTGGAATACATCGATGAAGAGAAAAAGAATCAACACTGTCGATCTCATTCATACACCATGTCGTCAGCGAAGTCGAAGCGCAAGGGTACCGATACGGCGAAGCCTACGAAAAGGGGTGGTCGTGCTGGCAGAAGCGACAACGACAATGGCGGGGACGGCGAGACGACACGTGGAATCGACAAGTACATGGACGCCATCCACGATCTGGAAGATAAGAAGCGTGCGGCTCTGATCGGGTATGCGCAGACAGACATCGTGAAACGGAATCTCGTATTCGGAAAATACAACAAACGCGAACTAAACATACGGGAGAAACAGACACTACTCGAATCGTTCAACCAGAACGGACTGGATCGGTTCGGTCTCGGACATGTCGTGCCACTGATCGTGGATCGCGAACTCCTCGATGAAGATTCGGTCGTGTCTCTCGCTGCAATGGACGACGCGAAGCGGGATGGGTCGCATCTGCCGACATTGAAGCTGAAGGGGGACGATGCTGTGAAGGATTCCGGCACAGACAAGGAGAAGTTCGGGCCCCAGGTGGTCGCAGCGGGCGGACGGCATCGACGGTTTGCGTTGGTGGACTGGATCAAACAGCGTGAGATGATGGTGACGACGGCGACACGCACGGCGAACGAGCTGAGAACACGGCTTGCGAAGGGCGACGTCGACGGGGACGGGGTGTCTGAAGAGCAGGTCAATGCTGCATCCGAAAACGTATCGTACCTGCTGGGAATGCTCCGAATGGGTGGCTCGTGGATCGTGTCTGTGTACGACAAAGGTATGTGACGATCGATGTGAAAGGACGCACCTGACGGATCAACACAAGCACTTATCGAAGCGGAGGGAGAAGTGCTGGGATACCACCTGTCGACGAACCAACGTCTGTACTCGTATGCGGAGAGCGCGGAGGAAGGGACGATCCAGACGTACCTGATGATGAAGGCGCAAGGGAAGCGATGGCCGGAATGCGAGGTTGCGCAGGGCGTGCGGGTGGCCTCGCAAGGATTCAAGATCGCGTCGCTCCTGCAGCAAGACTACATCTGGAAGCTGATGGAGACGATCGTGGACGACGAGGAGACGCACTACGTGCACTCGGACATCTTCAAGATGACGCAGCTGACGGGGGACCTGCTCTCGCCGCAGGGTGGGGTGCGTGACGATCCGAATCACACGTGAAGCAAGGAACTGACGATCTGCACAGCTGCTGGCGGCAGTCGCAATTTATCTCGAACACCGTCTTCGCATGTGCTTCAACGATGTGGAGTGGGACGACGGAAAGGTGAAGCGGGCGCAGCAGACGCTGTCGCACCCATCAAGCAGCGAGGGCGCAAAGAAGGGCGCCGACGAGTTTTTGGTCGAATCTATGAACAGACTTGGGGGAGCGACGCCGATGAAGGGGGCGATCAACGACGACTTGAGGCGGCGGATCGACACGGCATACAAGACGACGCTCGGGGCGAAAGACCACTGGCGCTACATCGGGACGAGCGCACCAGCCTGGAAGGACGAGTACGCGAAATACACAAAGGCAGTGGTCGAAGAGATGCGGACGATGAGTGCAACGATGCTGAAGGAAGAGAATGCGTCTGGCATGAGCGACATGACGAAGCGGGTGTGGAAGGACTGTGCGTCGAAGGCGACGCTCGTGCTCGAGATGAAACGGTATCCCGAGGAGCCGGAGCTTCTGCCGTTTATGTCGGCGTCGGTCTGGAAGTCGTTGTCGAACCAGTTCGGGCGTGTGCCAAAGGCCCTCACCGAGGTATGTATTTCACAGCACTTTGACACATGTGTCAAAATGCGGAAAAAAGACACCCCGAGTGCCAGGTCAGTTGTGACACGGCACACATTTCCACCGCATTTTGACACATGTGCGTGATTGCGGTAAAATTTGACATACACCCAACAGCTGTCGTCGTGGTTCAGCCCGCTTCTGTACAACCAGAAGCTCGTCGGCGGCAAGTGGAGGGTCGGGTCCGAGACGGCAGAGATGATGCGCGCGTTGAGCGCACACCCAGACCTCGTGTCTGCGCTTGTCCCCCTCTGTCTGAGGGTCGTAAGTACCGGTCTCGACGTTGTGACCATGGCTGACGTCCTGCAGTGCGTGTGGACGATGGTCGAGAACTTTGGCGCGCTCCTGCGCATGGAGCAGGAGCTCGAACAGATCGACATGCCAGTGCGCCCGTCGACGTCAAAGAGTCTCAAAGAATTCATGCTGCTCGAGGGCGAGAACAAGGTCGCGCGTCCGTGGAAGTTTGGCGGGAGAATCGAGCTGTTGCGTGATGCCAAGGATTCTAACGGTGAGCACTTGTACCTTCGACCACACGTCGATGCTCAGATTTGGTCCAGACACATTCCTCAAAAAGGCCCTGAACTTCGAGGCCACGGTCGTCGACGAGACCATCAAGGCGATCTTCAAGAAGTCGTGGAGCGACAGATCCCCTGTCGATTGGCTCGAGTCACGTCTCCGCCAGCTCACGATCGAAAACGAACCCGTCGGCATGTATCGTACCGCGACGCTCCTCAACTACCATACGGGCCATTGGGGCCATACGAGCGAACCAAGCGAATCGCGTCTCCGCAGGGACACCATCTCCTGTGCCATCGCAGAGTACTGCACCGTCCTCGACTATCGCGTGCCGCTGCTCACAAAGAAGGGAAGTGCAGCAGCGTACGTCCGCACGATCTTGGAAAACGCTCTCTCGTTTGCGGTGCAGGAGGGAAAGGGCCGTCTGCACCACACATCGCGCCTCCTCACTTGGCCCGACCGCATCCTCTTCGACGCCGACGCTGCATCAAAGACCGTGTTTGGGATCGTCGACGAGAACACGCAGAGCGTGCATCTTGCCTCCCGCGTGCGCGACAAGGACGCGATCCAGAAGGTCATCAACGCCGTGCAATCATGCCATGTCGCATGGCCGCTTTCTGCAGAGGACGACACAGCAAAGCAGCGTGCCGTCCGAAGCGAGGTCGCTGGCATCCTCGACGATCTGGTCAAGGTGGGGAGTTCTTCTGCGCATACCAAGGACGGATTGATTTCGACGTCCGTTCTGCAGACGCTGGTCAAGAGTGCTTACCAGCACCGCGTGAAAACAGTCGACTGGGCGACTCTCGACAATGATGATGCACTCCCTGAGATCGATCGGCTCAAGTTGAAACTTCTCCGTCAGACGGACGACGACGATGACGATGACGACGAGATGAACGACGACGAGCCGACCATCGAGGTCAATGAGCCAGCAACTGCGATTTCGTGTCTCTTCTCTGCGTTCGATAACGCTGAGCGTCTCAAGCAGTTGGGCCAGATCCCTGGCATCCACCAGATCATGCCGTCCGGTGTGTTGTCTGACGGCTTCATTCTATGCATGTCTTCGCTCACACTGTCGTTCAAAGCAGACATCGACATCGACGTCGAGATGGGTGCGTCTTCGCAGCAAGGAAAGTGCATCGATTTCACCGCATTTTCGCATGCATGCGTGAATGCGGGTCCTCGCCCCCCCATGCCACAGACTAACCCTCTTTCCTTTTTAGGCGATCCTGCCGGCAACACGATCACGATGGACTGTATGTCCTCCGTCCTCTGTCCGTTTCCCCTTCTCTTCGCTCACTCCCCTCCATAGCCATCACAGAGACCATCCGTGACATCGAGCCACTCCCGACCGTCGTCAAGCCCCGCTCTCACACCCGTATGTACACCCTCACACAACATCGTCTTCGCATCACTCCTTCTCCCTCTCCGTCAGACCGTCCTGCATCCCCTCTCCCGCCTTCCGCAGGTCCTCTCACGCGTGCTGCCCGTGCAAGGGTGTCTGCCAGGCCAAGCGCAAAGGCTGTTGGCAAGCAGAAGGCCCGCCCGCCCTCGTTGAAACGCAACCAACCCCGTCATGACGACGACCCGACACTCTCGCGTGCGTCTTCGCCGCTCCTATCTCCTTTTCTTCGCTCCTGACCCCCCTTTCCTCCTCAGCACCCCGTCAGCCCAACCTCCAGAAACGTCCTCGTCTCAACACCGCCGGAGACAGGCCTGGCCCAAGTCGCGAATCCTCTCGCCCTGCATCCGAAGACATCGACGACGGCGACGACGAAGATGCCGACGGCTCCGTGAGTGGTGCAAACGAAGAGGAGGACGATATCGACGTCGCAATGTCCACCCTCACTCAGCCGTGAGCTCGTCTTGTTGTACATTTCTTTCATCCATCGCATGTCTGTAATCCCCCCCCGTATCGTGCATATGCAATATACTTTCCGTTTCATTCCTCGCCGTGCGTGATATTCGCCTACCACCGTCCCTTCGCCTAGCTTTGGGCCCTGTGCACCGACGGTACGTTCCGCTATTTCATTCCTTTCTCTTTTCTTTGCTCCATCCAATGTCTCGCTCCTTCTCCAGGTAGGTCCTTTCCCCCCTTCGAGTCCCTGTCTTTTCTCACTTCCCAAAGTCTCTCTCTCTCTCCAGACCGTGTCAACGTCGACGCTCTCTCGTCCGACCATGATGCCGACATTGCCCCCAACCCAAATGGCGACATTGACCCTCCTCCAGATGCTCCCTTCGACGTCGCCCACGTTCCAGCTCACTTGCATGCGGACGACCCTTACTCCCAGTCTACCATAGACGATGCAGTCATGCGCAGCACCCGTCCTGACTCCCCAGATCCAGACTTCGACGCCGACTTCAGGTCCGCCCCAGTACATCCCATCTATCTCTCCTCCCTCAGCTCCCTCTTCCGAAACAACAACCACCGTGCCGCCATCGCAGTCCTCAAGCAGCGCTCACCCATCCTCATCAACAACGACCTCCTCCTCAACACCACAGACGACCACCTCATCCCCTCCATACAGCGTCACTTCCTCGACTTCTCCCTCTACCTCGGCGCACGCATCGGCCTCGATGCAGCCCTCCCTTCCCCCACCATCCGTGATAATCATACTTGGTCTGCCAGCCTCACCTTCTCCAATCTCTTCAAGCAGTGGCCGAACACCCCCACAGAGCTTCCTTTCTCCACCACAGCCCGCATGCTCTACATCGGCCGCAGGGCCCAGGAGGACATCTGGCTCGCTTTCGTTCCAAACTCCCTTCTCGACCGTCCAGACGCCCTTCCTGACATGTCTCCCATCCAATCCTCCTCCTCCTCCTCCTCCTCCACTCTCTCCCCATGTCATGCATACATGGTCGTCATGTTTTTCGCAACCATCCTCTCCGAGATCCGCTTCAATGACATCTACTGCACCACCCCTTATCCTGATCCCATCTCCTTTCCCTCCATCGTCCGTGTCACAGACATTCTGTTCGTCGTCCCTTCTCTCTCTTCTCATCTTTATTTCATTTCATTCCATTCCACAGCGGCAGGCTTGACGAACACAACAGGCATCTCCAGCTCAACCTCCATCATCTCCGTCTTCTACACACCCAGATCGCTCGTCGTTGGCACCATTGGGTTCGTGACGCACCCCAGTCCTGGAAAGAAGACGCTTTTCTCTCCGAAAACTCCCCTGTCGCCCTCACCATCAGATATGGCCAGAATCAGCCTATCTGCACCGCTCAGCTCGATCCCAACGTCGTCCATGAAGAACGTAATACCTGGGATCAAGATCATGATCTCACACACCTTCGTCTCATGTCCTTCTCCATCGCTCACCACCTTCTGTGAGTCCCGAAGAACGTCGTTCTTCTCATCGCATTTATGATTTATCTTCGCCAGCTTTAGGGAGGTCCAGCAATGGAGCAACATCTCCGGCCGTGTCCTTCATCGCCTTTACGATGATCTCTATGATCTCCCCTCCACCAATCCAGACCGTGTCCCCGTCGACCTTCGTCATCGCAGAGATGGCCACCAATTTCCTGTCTATGATGCCGAAGGCTTCCGTGTCCGCAGACGTCTTCCAAGGTCCTTCGTCGAGTCTGGTGCCCTCGCCGACCTCACCAAGCTGGATGCTCTTTTTCCTCCGGACGACCATGGCAAAAATACGTTCCATGCCTATCCTCTCGCCTTTACCAAACGCTTCGGAAACGTACAGGCCAACAGGACCATCTCCTCCTTCGACCATGTCCTCAGAGACATCAATGCCATCTTGTCTCCTCCCGTAAACGAGGACGACCAGTACGCCTATCTCTTTGGCGATGACTTTCAGCGAGGTGCCCCCGTCCTTCATGGAACCCATGCGCAGATCTACAATGCCATCTCCCACAGGGTGCGTGATCAGGCTCGCTTTCACTATGTACAGCTTGGCCTCGCCACCTCCGTCTTCTCTGGAACCATGGCAAAATCGCAGACCGCCCAACGACGCTTCGCCCGACGGAAGCAACACTGTCTTGATGGCCTTCCCCATCAACGCTTCGCATCTGCCCTCAGAGGCGATGATCAGCCGCAAGCGCTGAGGATAGAACAGACCTTCTCCGTCGATGTCTACCGTCTCAGACCCGAACACAGAAATGGGAGGTGGGTGCCATGTCCTCCATTATTGGCCAACTGACCATCGCTGCACAGATCTGTGTATACCGAGGTCATAGCCAACATATGCAAGCATCTCGCTCATCCGACCGTGATAGATCCCATCAAGGCCGCCATCCAGCCCTTCAAGCGAGAGGTCTGTCTGACATCTGTCTGTCTTTTTTTGTTGATCTTGTATCTCTTGTGTTCCACAGGTCATTCCAAGCCTGCTCAACTGGACGACCTATCCGGTGACCTCTCTCATCGAGCTTCTCTGGAGACAGCACCTTCCGGACCTCGTCGTGGGCAAACGGATCGACCCGTACCACATCGAATTCATGTCGATGCTCGAGCGTGCTCTGAACTACGCGCACACGGGCTCTGCGAAGGTCATATCGCGCAAGCTCATGCTGCCATGTTTTCTCTCGCTGGGCATCCTCCACGATGGCGCGCCGTCGATCAACAAGCATGTTGTCTCGTTTCCAGAGCTAGCATCGAAACGACTCGTTCTCGACACGCGCCTCTGGCCACGTACCCCACACGAAAGACACCCTCTCATGGGCTCGAAACGTGTGCAAGAGCTCACGTATGGAACCGCACACATGCAGGCAAGTCGCCATGTTCTATTCTATGTTTTTGAGCATCCGTTTCACCGCAAATTTACACTCGTGTCAAAATGCGGTCGTTTGCACCGCAATATTCGATTTCTAACAGACCTTTGTAGCAATCCATCGCCCATTTCATCATCGTCGATGCAGTCGAACATCCGTCTCGCGACTACACCACTTCTCATGACTCGCATTCGCATGTCTCTAGCAGCGCCATCGTCACACGCGTGTTCGAGACCGCCATCAAGATCTACATAGAGGACGTCAAGACCCTCGTTCGAACCGCCGTCGAAAAGGAACTCAAACCTCTCGCAGACAGCCGTGACTATGTTGCCAGAGACATCGCCAGATCCAGACGCATCTCCCTCAGGACATGGCTCAAATCAGACAACCCGCTCTCGTACGAGAAGGACGACTTCCCCCATCTGCTTGCAGCCCTCGATCCAGCAAGGAACAACAACGGCCTCGCATTCTCCCTCGCCGCCCCACCAGGCGATGGACGACCCATCTCCTTCTTCGTCAACAGGGTCATTGACGGTGCAGACAAACGTCGCGAACCTCCGTTCATTCAAGGAGGCATGTTCCAGCACGTCGTCAGCGTCGCTCTCGACGTCCTCTCTCGTCTCGCTGCACGCCGCCTCTTCTTCGAGTTCGATGGACACGAGGCCTTCAAGACCACCCTCGCACGCATCATTGCCAGGATGAAGATCAACCACATCCCATGGTCAGACCTGGACGTCCGTGACCCTCATGCGCCAGGTCGCCGCACATCCCGCATCGTACACACCGTCTGGCTGCCTCTCGGCGCAGCAGAACCCACCCGGGTCGACCCCACGACGATCGTCCTCACGACCCCGCAGTCGCGAAACGCAGAGCTCTTGCTCTCGTCCGATCAGATCGCACTCAGGGACTCGCGTACGTCCTGGTCTGCTTGTCGACATCGCATATCCAACCACCACAAGATTCTCCACAAACACGCCCTTCCCTCGGAGTGGTCGATCAGACAGGCGTCCATACAGGACAAAGATACGTTCTGTCTCGACGTCTATCGCTGGGTCGAGGCCAACTACGATCCGATCAACAGACCCGTCCACGCGATCGCCATGTTCGTCGCCCACGTCTTCGCTGGAATGACGCCACGCATCTATCCCCCAAGGACGCCCGTCGCACCGAAGAATGCCAACACCGCCCAGCTCGCCAGCTATGCGATGCATCTTCCATGGGAGGAGCGTCCAGAGAAGAAGGGTGCGTCGCTTGCCCCCCCTTTCATCACGATGGTGTCCACGTTCGTGATCGCGATCATGGACAAGCGCTCCCCGTTTGCCACTGCCCTGCACGACGTCCACTTCGGGAACCCGTCCACATCGCAGAAGAGCGATGTCAAATCGTTCTTCGACAAACACAGTGAGTCCTGTTTCGTTGAACCTTCCTTCGACATATCGACCGTCTCCAATCCAGCTTGCAAAGGCATCTCTCTCTTGAACGTCCTGCTGCGATTCAAACTCGCAACCCCCATCACGAGCAAGATATTCAAGGGCGGTCGCTGGAACATCGACATGCAACCGATCTCGGACAACGAAGTGCGTGCAAAGTGGAAGCGTGTCACACAGTGTCTCACCGAAGACACCCTCTACGGATCGTATGATGCGATCGTCGGCCTCGCTGGAGAGCACACCGCGAAGACGCTGCTGCAAAACGGATGGGTTCAGACACGAGGGCGTGTACGGCTTGACGTGCCACCACCGAGAAAAAGACGCAAGCTGGGAGAGGCGGAGGACGGTGGATCGTCCGAAGAAGATCTTGTCGTCATACCCTACGATGTACATGTGTACGATAGTCAGACCGCCGGTCCGTCCAGCGTTCGCCGTTAAATTTACCGCAATCTAGCGATAGTGTCAGAACGCGGTCGATTTCGACGATCACATGGTGGCATTGCTCGTGTACAAATCAAAAATAGCGTGGTTTCTTCAACACGCTCCTGGGACGGAGCCTCATCCCCTCGCCAACACCCTCCTCTGCCCTATGGATCGTCCTCTCGTACGTCCGCTTCTTCCCCCTCCGTCGCTGCACCGGAACGATGACCGGCTTCTCGTCCACTTCCTGTTTGGGCAATAACAGCATGATCGGCGACGCTTCCTTTTTAATCGATCTGTTACGTGTGCGTCATCGATCAATTGTTGTTTGCGGAAATGAGTTACGAGATAAACTTACATGGAGCGTTCGTGTGTGTCACCTGGTGCTTGCACTGCTGCTTGTTGTGGCATCGTGTGTTCGCGAGCGAGTACGAGTATGATGTTCAAGATGGAGAATAAGGTCCACGTCGTGCACACTATAAATTTACCGCATTCGAGCATGCGTGCGAAAATGCGGTGGATTGATGCGTCGAATCAGCCACGTGCACACACCACGCACGCTTCCTCCGACCAACAACACGTCTCGAACACCACCATTCGTCTGCAATGTCATCCTTCATCCGCATCCGTTCTGACCTCACCAGAAGAGAGGCGATGGAGATCCCACAGGTCGATACGATCCCTCCGGCACATCTAATCCGACGATACGATTCGGTCGAACGTATGTTTTCCCTGTCAAATCATGGCACGCCCGTCGTTTCACCCATCCATCTCCTCCAGTGGTGTACGCCACAGATCCTGAATTCGATCCACACCACGACGGTTTCTCCATCACGCTCAAGTCTGGTGATACGTACGTCGTCACATATTCAACCCTTCGTTTCTGACTTATGCCACACAGAGTCAAGATAAATCACGCGGGCATCAACGATCATCCAATGAGCTATTGGTTCGCAACCATAAAGGAGCTCATGACAGACTCGGTAAGCATCGAATATGCCGACTCAGCCATGTCTCACACACGTTTCAGAAATACATATGGGCCAAGGTTCGGTGGTTCTACAGATCTGAGGACATCGTCGATGTCGCCCCAGAGTACGTACTGTTCTTCCATCGCATAATGGACGACACGACAAGATAATCGTTTACAGAATATCCGCTGCAATGCTACCTCATGAGGTGGTGGACACCGACCACGTTTCTATAATCGACTCGCGATGCATCGAAGGTGAGCATCCCACGTCTCACATCTTTCTTGTACTAACACGTTGTTCGCGATGTCAAAGAAAAGATCCACATTCATCATATGGACGACGGTTCTGAATTTGACAATACCCCGATGCTGAAGAGCGTCGTTCTCACACGCTGGACGGCACATGTCAAGCTGCGTATCACCGTGTCTATGATCCACGAAACGGTTGGATTTGAACTGACCGTATGTATCTCTCGTCCGAAGCAACACCATACTGACGTCAATTCTACAAGAAATTCGATTCATGCGGACACCCAAGGTGCAGCTCTGCACCCTATTTCAACCACGCAATGGAGCAGAGATATTGCAAAAGATGCGCACGGTGGTTCCATTTGAATTGCGTGCTAACGATGTCTCGCGAAATTGACTCGCGAAGGATACCAAACGTGTTCAACCCTCTCGCAGCAAGTCATACGTTTGACGAATACAGGACGGTACCGATCGCAAGAGGGGGCGTACATGGTGTTTCCGGAAACGGACATCATCTAAAAACACTGCATCGAATCATACGCCATCTGAGGCAACACAAGGAGCTTCCGGACAACTGGATGGACGATATAAGTGAAGATCTTTGGCCGCTGTCTGCTCCCCTGCGCTATTTCAAATGCCCGACATGTAATAGATGTGTGTAGCATATATACGATTGACCGCAAATGGACAAATGTGTGGGATGTGGTGGACTTGCGTGATCGTGCGAACACGAATAATGTGTGGAATGACGGTGTGAAAAGCACCGCATTTTAGCACTCTTGTCAAAATGCGGTGGAAATGTGGTGTTGGATTCACAGCACTTTGACAGCTTGTCGAATTGCTGTGAAATGTCAGTCTGGTTTCTGAGACATTCGTAAAGACATGCCTGGAACTGAGCATCCGGTATGATCGGTAGAAGAAGGTAAACATGATGGTATGAGCCCTCTGCAGGGTTCGTTTAGCTACACTCTAGGGTTCTAAAAAAGGAAATACCCCTATCTTGTGTTTTCGTTTTTCACCATGTTCCATGATGGATGGTATGTTTCTCAGTAGAGTACAGAAGAGAGGGAGAAACATTGTATCTATGACCGACAGTGTGATCTATGCTGCTACATGGCTCTATGAAACATGTATGTGAATATGACAAGGGGAAAATGTAAGTGTAACATTGATAACATGTACTGCTATGTTGGGCAAGGATGTCCTGAATTGGTGTATCAGTATCACTCAACATCAATGTATATGAGGGCATCCAGGATGCCCTTGCCAATCTTGCATCCATCAGAGTTGATATCACTCAACGCTAGAAAAAGTGTAGTAAAAGTGATGAAAAGGTGTAGCAAAAAGTGTAGCAAAAGTATAGCAAAAGTATAGCAAAAGTGTAGCAAAAAGTGTAGTAAAAGTGTAGTAAAAAGTGTAGTAAAAGCGGAGAAAAAGTGGAGAAAAAGTGTAGTAAAAGTGTAGTAAAAGTGTAGGGAACATGTAAAAAAAGTGTAGAAGTGAAGTGTAAAGTGGGGATCCAGGACGACCATGTGCAGACAAAGGGCAATGGGTCACGTGACACAGGAAGGAAGACAACATTCACTACGGTTTTACTACACTTTTTGGTAGACATTTAGTAGGCATCTTGAACACCTGAAGTACACTTTTAGTACACTTTTAGTACACTTTTTGGTAGTCATTTGGTAGTGATCTTGAACAGTTTTACTACAGTTTTACTACACTCTTTGGTAGACATTTAGTAGACATTTTGACCGCTTTTACTACACTTTTACTACACTTTTTGCTAGTCATTTGGTAGACATTCTGAACGCTTTCAGTAGACTTTTAGTAGACATTTAGTACACTTTTTGGTAGACATTTTGACCACTTTTTCTACACTTTTGGTACACTGTTTGGTGGACACTCTGTAGACATTTAGTAGACATGGAGAGGACTTTTAGCACACTTTTTAGTAGACATTGTACACTTTCTATACACTTTCTCCAGACAATGAGTAGAGTTTTTGTACGCTTTTTTGTACGCCTTGGATACACTTTTGGCACACTTTTTGGTACACTTTTTGTAGACTTTTTGTAGACTTTTTGAGGGCTTTTCCTACAGTTTTTTCATCAGTTTTTTCTACACTTCTGGTACACTTCTGGTACACTTTTAGTAGAGTTTTTTGTACACTTTCCGTACACTTTCAATACACATTTTGGAAGGTTTTTTCTACACTTTTAGTAGAGTATTCTGTACACTTTTGTTACACAATGAGTAGAGTTTTCCTACACTTTGAGCAGAATATTACTACAGTTTTTTTGTACACTATATTCTAATCTTTTCTCCTACTTATCTGCCTAACTCACTAAGTTTGGTCAGGCTCTGCAACATTTGGATGAAAGCACTGACTGATCTGATGTCAATGAATGGGACCTTCTCCTATGTTGTATATATTACGAGTGTAAATGAAGTTTTTTGGGACCATTTTGAATACCTGGGTTGAGTTTATACTGATATGAACTGTGTTTACTGTGTTTCTATGTGAACGTTTGTTTCACCTTGTAAGTATATGTAGAAAAAAGGATGAGAAAAGGAGTGGAAAATGTAGGAAAATGAGTAGGAAAAGGAGTGGAAATGTGTATTAAAGAGAGTAGGAAAAGGAGTGGAAAGTGTAGAGAAGGTGTAAAGGAGTGGGTAGAAAAAGAGATTTAAAGAGTAGTAAAAAAGGAGGAAAAGTGGAGGAAAGTGTAGGAAAAGAGTAGGAAAAGAGTAGGAAAGGAGTAGAAAAAGTGGACTGGAGTGTAGGAAAAGAGTAGGAAAAAAGGGTAGTAAAGGAGTAGTGAAAGGAGTGGAGTGTAGTGAAAGTGTAGTGAAGAGTGTAGTGAATGTGTAGTGAATGTGTAGGAAAAGAAGTGGAAAGTGTAGAAAAAGTGGAAGGAAGGTGAAGAAAAAGTGTAGGAAAAAGTGTAGGAAAAAGTGTAAGAAAAAGTGTAGACAAAAAGTGTAGACAAGAAGTGTAGACAAAAAAAAGATTTTGTAGAGTTTTGGTAGAGTTTGTGTAGAGTTTTTGTAAGGTAATGGATAGAGACTGTAGAGTAATTTGTAGAGTTTTGGTAGACTTTGGGTAGACTTTGGGTAGACTTTTCCTACACTCTGACTAGAGTTTTCCTAGAGTTTTCCTAGAGTTTTTTGTAGACTCTTCCTAGAGTTTTCCTAGAGTTTTTTGTAGGCTTTTCCTAGAGTTTTTTGTAGGCTTTTCCTAGAGTTTTCCTAGACTTTTGGTAGAGTTTTTGTAAGATAATGGATAGAGACTGTAGAGTAATTTGTAGAGTTTTGGTAGACTTTGGGTATACTTTGGGTGGACTTTTTGTATGGTTTTTTGTAGACTTCTGGTAGACTTTGGGTAGACATTTCCTAGAGTTTTTGTAGAGTTTTTTGTAGACTCTTCTTAGACATTTCCTAGAGTTTTTTTGTAGAGTTTTCCTAGACTTTGGATACACTTTTAGTAAAGTTTTTTGTACACTTTGTGGAGAGTTTTTGTAGAGTTTTAGTAGAGTAATTTGTACACTCTGGGGAGACTTTTTGAATGCTTTGAGTAGACTAGACTGTTTTGTACACTGTATGCTAGAGTGTTTCCTAGACTTTGAGTATATGGATTTGTACAGACTTTGCTACTGTTTGAGTAGAGACTTTTGAGTAGACTAGGGAGATTTGTACACTGTTTTTGTAGACTAGAGATTTTGATAGACTTTTGAGTAGAGTGTTTGGAATGGTTTTCCTAGAGTGTTTGGTAGACTTTTTGTAGACTTTTCCTAGAGATATTCCTAGAGTTTTTAGTAGAGTTTTGTGAGAGATTTTGAAGACTGTTTGGTAGACTTAGTGTAAAGGGAGTGTAGTGTAGTGTAAGAAGTGTAGTGTAGTGTGGAGTGTGGCAGGAGTGTAAGAAGTGTAGTGTAGTGTAGTGTAGTGTGTAGTGTGGAGTGTGAAGGGAGTAAGTGTAGTGTGTAGTGTGGAGTGTAGTGTAGTGTGTAGTGTAGTGTAGTGTAGTGTGTAGTGTGGAGTGTAAAGGGAGTAAGTGTGGTGTAAAGTGAAGGGAAAGAAGAGTTGTGTTGGTGTGTAGTGTAGTGTAGTGTAAAGTAAGTGAAGAGAGTGTAAAGGGGAGGGAGAGTTGTAGGAGTACGTAGTAGGGAGAAAAAGAACACCGAGGGCCGAAGGTCCGAGGTGTGTGTTAACCGTTTAGTGTTAACCGTTTAGTGTTAACCGTTTAGTGTTAACCGTTTAGTGTTAACCGTTTAGTGTTAACCGTTTAGTGTTAACCGTTTAGTGTTAACCGTTTAGTGTTAACCGTTTAGTGTTAACCGTTTAG
>JBBPLR010000568.1:0-16274 GCA_038089915.1 Sutorius australiensis
CTCCAGAATCACTGTAATGTTTGGGGGTTCCAGAATGACAAGGGGCTCACCTGTAAGGTCGATGAGAGGTGCAAGAGCATCTGGAGGAAGTGGACAAGGAGGAGGAAGAGGATGCAATGGTGGGATGATAATGAAGGGGGTTGTCAAGAAGAAAGAAAGAAAACTTTGTTCCTGCTAGGATTACAGATACCTCAATGAACACACTGTCTGAGATGGATATCCCCTCCCCCTCATCTCTGACCTGATGGATAAACTACAGGGAGCCAAGGTATTCACCAAGTTCGACATACAATATGTTAAAACTCCTCCTAACCCCTATTTTTCTCCTTGTTGAACTTGTCAACCTCCTCATCCTTGAGGCTCTTATCTTCATCTCTCTCCTCACCCTCATCCAGTACTACACTGGACAGTCACCCTGGACTCCTCCTCCAGACCCACCTTGTCACCCTCATTGTCAGAACCCCTCACCCAAGACACCTCCTGGACCTCCCATGTGATTTCCCATCACACGGCCTTTCACTTGACCATGTGACTCCTCATCACTTGACCTCTCATGCTACCTCTCATTACCTCAAACCCTTGTCACCTTGGTCCCTTGTCACCTCAGTCCCTTGTCACCTTGACCCCTCATTACCTTGACCCCCATCACCTTGGCTCCTTGTCACCTCAGTTCCTTGTCCCATATTCCTGATCCCAGAACATTTCCTGATTCTATGCCATCCCACCTTCCCTGGATCTTCCCCAGATCTTTCCTGAATCCTCCCCAGATCTCCCCTGGATCTTCCTGGATCTTCCCAGATCTTTCCAGGATCCTCCCTGGATCTTCCCTGGATCCTCCCCAGATTTTCCTAGATTTCCCCTGGATCTATCCAATCCCATCCCATCTATGAATCTTCTTTGACTCCAATCAGGACCTCCTTCCATCTCCTTGTTCCTCTCTCAATCCTGATCCTTGTCTTATCCTGACACTTCCTTAGTCTTACCCTGAACCCTTTGGATCTCTGTGATCCCTTCCAGTATCACCCTTAACCCTTATGGTTATATCCTTGACCCTTCCTGACTCAGTTCACCCTTCACCCTGCTTAGTCAGCACCCTTTCCATACATATATAAGCCCTTCCTCAAACTACCTTGTACTTTAACTTCGATCTACCTTATCTATGGGAACTACCTCTCCCTAGGTAGTAGGCTTACCTCTTGTACTTTGCTCTCACCTCCCAATCCATCATCATCTGTGAAACCCAGCCAGTATTCAGCCCAGCTATTCCCAAGTGCAAGCAGGATCCCTAGTTCTCACCAGGTATCAAGCCCTGATTGCCTTTGCCCCTGAAAGCTGTCCCTCAAGGTCTATGGCTAAGGCCTGCCTGGCTGTAGTTGTAACACAATGGGGATACAACAATGTCTGAATCAAGGATGGGCATCAATGGAAGGCAGCCTTCATTACCCACCAAGGACTATATGAGCCAACTGTCATGTTTTTCAGGCTCACCAACTCCCCAGCCACCTTCCAATGCTTCATGAATGACTCCTTCTGTGATATGATAGCCAAAGGATGGCTAGTCATCTATATGGATGACCTCCTGATTTTCTCCCCTGATCCTGCTACTCATGAGGAATGCACCAAATGAGTCCTCCAATGCATGAAGGAACTGGACCTTCATCTAAAACTAGAAAAATGCAACTTCACAACCACAGAGGTAGAGTTCCTGTTACGATTTGCCCTGACATTCATTCGTTCACTCTAGTTGCCACCTCTTTTTCTCCCTTTGGACTTGTCTCTCCTAAAGCTATTCTCTTATATAGCTTCGTGATCTGATCACCCTGCATAGCTACTATTGTTCCCTCAACTTCGCCTCTATTGTACTGCCTTCCACAGCAGCCTTCCCCTTCATCTCCGTCCACAGCCTTTGTCTTTCCATAGCCTTGCCATAGCCTTATCTCCATGTTTCCTTTTGTGACCCTTTCACCTCAAACTACTTAAACTTCTGTACTCATCCTTGTACTCCTTAAGCTAGTTCTCCTCAACTTTCACCTCGAGTCCCTGCCCTATACATCTTGCTTCACTCCTCCAGCTTCACTTTTAAGCCTATTGACCACCCTAGTCAATGGGAAGTAGCCTTTTGATACAAGGCACCCCAGGAACCATCCTTCACCACAGTTGAAGGGGAAATGCCCACAGTGCACATCCTTTGTCACTTAGCTCTTCAAGGATATGCTCATCCTTATCCAGGCCAAGTGTAACAGTTCCTAGGAATGATCATCTCCCCAGGAAAGGTTGCCATGGACCCAGTCAAACTAGATGGGATTGCATCTTGGCCAACTCCCTCTTGAGTACAGATGTCCAATCCTTTCTTGGATTTGCCAACTTCTACCAAAGATTCATCCCAGACTTCTTCACCATAGCAAAGCCACTCTTAGACTTAACTCACAAGAACCATCCATGGGGCTGGACCCCCTCTTGTTGCAATGCTTTCGAAGCTCTGAAAACCCTCTTTCTACAAAAACTGGTCCTCAAACTCCCTGATCCCTCTTGACCCTTTGCCATTGCCACTGATGCTTCCAAATGGGCATCTGGTGCAATCCTCCTGCAGACAGATAGCAATGGTGAATGGCACCCTTGTTCCTATCTCTTCCAAACTTTCCTCCCAGCAGAATGGAACTATGACATCTACGACAGAGAACTACTCACCATAATCAAAGCCCTCAAAGCATGGCAACATTACCTCCAAGAATCTCCCCACCCTGTCCAGGTATTCACCGATCACAAAAATCTCACCTACTTCCACCAAGCCCAACATCTGAACTACAGACAGGCAAGATGGCTCCTTGACCTGGCTGACTTTGACCTTCATATCATACATGTTGCAGGAAAGCTACTCTCTGGACCCAATGCTCTCTCCCAACAACCTGATCTCCTATCCACCACTGAAGAAGACAACACAGGAATCACTCTCCTTCCCCTGTCCCTCTTCATCAACATTATCGATGCCACACTTGCAGAACATGTCAAAACCACTGCCAAAGATGACCCTTTGATGCTCACCACACTCCAGTCCATCAATGCTGACATTCCCTCCTCCTTTCACTCTCACCTCAGTGACTGGCAGATGACCAATGGCCTCCTGACCTTCAAGGACTGAATTTACATTCCCCCTAATAACAACCTCCGATAATCCATCCTCCACAGATGTCATGACCATGAAACTGCTGGTCACCCAGGTATATTAAAAAACAGACAACTTGTCTCCTCTGAATTCTGGTGGCCAGGGCTCGCCCACTTCATATACAAATATGTCAAAGGATATGTTCTCTGCCAACAAAACAAAGCCAACACCCACCCAACCACCCCTCCCCTCTCCTCTATTTGCTCATCCTGCTCTCACCCCTTCCAAAAAATCTCTTGTGATCTCATCACTGACCTCCCAGAATCCTCCAGCTTTGATACTCTATTGGTTGTGGTCGACCATGGCCTTATGAAGGGGGTAATTCTATGTCCCACCAAGAAAACCATCACTGCAGAAGGGGTAGCCACACTCTTCTTCCACAAAGTATACCTCCACTTTGGACTCTATAACAAAATCATCTCCAATCAAGGTCCCCAGTTTGCATCAAACTTCACCAAGGAACTAGGGAAACTCCTTAACTATGGCATCTCCCTTTCCACTGCATACCACCATCAAACTGATGGAGAAACTGAACAAGTAAACCAAGAAGTGGAAACTTATCTGCAAATCTTCTGCAAAGCAAACCCCACCTCCTGGGCTGATTTCATCTCCCATGCAGAATTTGCCCACAATCACTGACCCCACTCTACCACCAGCAAATCCCCATTCTTCCTCATGATGGGATATGAACCCTGTGTCCTACCTTCTATTCTCCCACCATCTGAAATCCCTACAATTGAAACCCGTCTAAAAGCCCTCACTGCCACCAGAGACGAAGCCCTAGCAGCCCATGAATTAGCCCAACAGGTAATGGCCTCTCGCATTCAAGGAAAGTTCACTCCCTTCAAGAAAGGAGACAAGGTATGGCTAGAGGCACAAAATCTCAAATGACATATCACCAACCCCAAATTCACCCCCAAACAAGAAGGACCCTTCATTGTCACCCAAGTTTTATCTCCCTGATCTTACAAACTTCGTCTCCCTCAAACATGGAAGCTTCATCCTGTCTTCCATGCTTCCCTCTTATCATCCTATCATGAGAACCCTATTCATGGACAAAACTTCCCAGCTCCACCTCCAAATCTTATAGAAGGAGAAGAAGAATACAAGATTGAACAGATATTAAAACATAAAGGAACACTGACCAACTAACGCTTCCTGATCCAATGGAAAGGATACTCCACCAAAGAAGACTCTTGGGCTTCAGAGAAAGACCTCAAACATTCACAAACACTCCTCAGAGAACACAAAAGACAACACCCCTCCACCTTCTCCCCTCAATGAACTCCCTCCAACCTCGCTCTCCCCCTAGCATTGAAACCATCAATATCACCATTGAATGTTTCCTCTCCACTCTCAACATCTCCTTGTACCAAGCCAGGTTCTGCCAACAATACAACATCCTCCCTAGCCATGGTCATGAACACTCCTGCTTCTGCAAACTTTCATACTGCATTTACCACTATTAAACCCTTCATTACTTTCAGTTTCTTTGTCCCTAAATGTCTCCTTGCTCTGACATCACTGATTCTAGTTATAGTTCTTCACCTTACTTGCCAACTACTTCAGTCTCAGATATTTCAACAACTTCTTCCCTTTCTACTTCAATGGCTTCTGAGCCCCCTTCAAACATAGCAACCCCTGGATGGGCTGATGAAGAACTTCCCAGGACTGGTTCCCCCCCTCCACTTCCTCACCCCCACCGGGTCCTTGCTGTTGACCTCCCTTCCTATGCCCATAACATACAAACAGACTTCCCAGATGGGCAATACCTCCAGACCCTTCAAGCCTATCTGTCTAACTCTAGGATGGCCAGCCCCATAGATGCACACCTCAACATGGGATCCCCCTTCCTAGCCTTGTACTGAGCCTTTCTCCAGACCAGTCAGATCGGACCCATCATCACTTAGCTCCATCTATCCTCTGGACCCACTTCTCCACTCCTAGCTCAACTGCTTGAGGATATCCAGGGTGACTTATATGGAGCTCTGTCAATCCTAGCCTACCAACTCGAATTTGGGGAATTCCTAGTCAAAGTAGAGCAATTTGTCAGAGACCTCACTTGAGCACACAGCTTACCCATCCCTACAATGTCCTCCATGCCTTCTGCCTCATCCTTCCCCCTTGCTAGCAATGAAGAAAGAGCCCCACTACAAGCAGAAGCTCACTGGGCTGGGACCAAAGGAGCATTACCACTATCCCCCTCCCACCCCTGCTATCATGAAACTTGCTATCACTGTCACTGCCTTGGACATCTACATACTGCCTGCCCCCTTTACCAATGCCCCATCTGCCAGAGGTGGGAACCTAACAACACCCAAGTTCATTGTCATCCCACCATTGCACCCTCTTCCTCCTCCTTGTCCACTTCCTCCAGATGCTCTTGCACCTCTCATCGACCTTACAGGTGAGCCCCTTGTCATTCTGGAACCCCCAAACATTACAGTGATTCTGGAGAGGACATCCTAGATGCAGTAGGGTACTCTAACATCACTGGATCCCCCACCACATTTGACTAAGGATTGATTCTGAACAGAGTTCAGAGATAACAGGGGGGTAATGTTATGATTTACCCAGACATTCTTTTCTGCTTCATTACTTCCTTTCTTCTTTAGGACTTATCCTTCCAAAGCTATTCTTTTGTATAGCTTCATGATCCGCCTGCCCCACATAGTTACCATTGCTCCCTTTGCTTTGCTTCCATCACATAGCTTTCTGCAGTAGAACTACTCTCTTCATCTCCACTCTGCAGCAGGAGATTGTCCATAGCCTTACCATCATCTTCCTTCCTTGACCTCCTCTCCCAGAACTACTTAAGCTAGCATAGTTGCTCCTGTAGCCTTAAGCTAGTTCTCCTCAAATATCACCACAATCTCCCATCTATACTTCTTGCTTCACCTCCCTAGCTTCACCCTTGAGACCTTCAACCACCCAAATCAATGGGAAGTAGCCCCTACCTTCTAGGCATACCTTGGAGCCATCCTTCATCACAGTTGAAGGGTAATTGCCAGCAGTGCACCCACTCAGTCCCTCTAGTCTTCAAGGCTACACTCATCCTTACCCAGGCCAAGCATAATAGGAACAATTTCTAATCTGTCACAGTAACCACTTGGCTATATATGGTTATCACACCAAGTTTCCAAGCTGTATTGTATCAAGAAGTCAACACCTGAGTACTAGTGCAAGCAAAAAAGGATTGATGCCAGCAGAATTTGAACCTACATCCTCAGAGAGGAACAGGTTTCTAATCTGTCATAGTAATCATTTGGCTATATGTGGTTGTCATGCTAGATTTCCAAGCTGTGTTGTATCAAGAAGTCAACAACCAAGTACTAGTACAAGGAAAAAAGGATTTACACCAGCAGGATTTGAACCTATATCCTCAGAGAAAAACAGATTTCTAATCTGTCATAGTAACCACTTTACTATATGTGTTTGTCATAATAGGTGTCCAAGCTGTATTATATCAAGAAGCAAACACTCAAGTACTAGTGCAAGCAAAAAAAGATTGACACCAGCAGGATTTGAACTGACACCCTCAGAGAGAAACAGATTTCTAATCTGTCACATTAATCACTTGACTATATGTGGTTGTCATACTAGATTTCCAAGCTGTATTATATCAAGAAGTCAACACCTGAGTACTAGTCCAAGCAAAAATGAATTGAGGCTAGCAGGACTTGAACCTACACCCTCAGAGAGAAACAGATTTCTAATCTGTTGCCATAACCACTTGACTATATGTGGTTTTTATGCTAGATTTTCAAGCTGTGTTGTATCAAGAAGCCAAAATCCAAGTACTAGTGCAGGCAAAAGAAGATTGACACCAGCAGGATTTGAACCTGTACCCTCAGAGATGAACAGATTTCTAATCTTGATTACTCTTGTTGACATTATTATAGAGTTCAGGATGCACATGGCATCACTGGATTTAGATCAGATCTCATCAGATCTAGGGATGTGATATCTCTCATATCTACCATGAGGCCACTGCCTCAACATGCCTTGAAGGCATGTATAATCCAGAGATCCACCACACCATGTGTAGACAGCAAGTATTTAACATCACAGGGCTATGCCCTTGCTTCTATGTACACATGCATTGCATGCATGTCTTTCATTTCTATATATTAATCCTCCATCTACATAGCCTTGGAAACTATACTATGCTTCCATTCTGAGGGTATGCCAACTCACAGTAACCTCAAGAACTTTAATATAAATCTTTTCAGAGGCTCTGTAATCTCATTGCAACCTTACAGACTCTTTCCTTGTTTACTTAGATCTATAGATTAGATCACAACATGTACATATTGAAACAGCCCAAACCCCTAGGCCAATGGGCCACTTGCTGGAATGCCTGAGCTTGCTAGGCAGGGGAGTTACAGGTACATGGCTTTGCTTGACTTGGAATGAAGGGCTACTTATGCCTTAAGTACTAGTGGGGACTGTGGAAGTATCCAACCAGCTTATGAAAGGAAATCCAAAGTGGACTAGAGTGGAGATTAACCCAGCTAGAACCCCTGGTATATACATATATCAGAGATCTATTTACATATGTTGTAATCTAATCTATAGATGTACAACTAAATAAGGGAGTAGTCCTTGAGGTTGCAATGAGGTTGCAGAGCCTCAGAATGGAAGCATAATGTATAGCCTTCAAGGCTATGTAGAATGAAAGATTAATAAATAGGAATGGAAGAGAAGACATGCATGCAATGCATGTGTGCATAGAAGTAAGGGGTACAGCCCCTATCACATTAAATACTTACTACCACATGAGGTGTGGCAGAATGGAGGATCATACATGCCATCAAGGCATGGTGAGACAGTGGCCTCATGGTATGCATGAGGGATTCCAGATCCCTTAGATCTGATGAGATCTGATCTAGATCCAGTGATGCCATGTGCATCCTGAACTCTATAATAATGTCAACAGTGATAATCAATAGCATGTGACTGATAAGATAATCAGTCCAGCTGATAGGCTTGATCTTATCTTTGAGATAAGATAGTAGACTTAGTGACTGGAGTGTGCTTGCACATCTGAGTGGCACTAGAGGTCTAGGGACTTGGATTAAGGCTTCAAGCCTTAGTAGAGCATCTAGCCCTTGCTTAGGGGTATCTAACCCAAGTATAGGGGCTCCAGAAGGGCACTAAAATGGACCTATAATACATATAGATTGTGGACTCTATATAAGCCCAAGAAGCTAGCCTGGTGTTCCCAGTCTAGTCCTCTTGAATTTCTTCAGGATAAGCTACCAGGGAGATACTTCCCCAAGGTCTCTACTAGTACTCAGAGCATAAGTAGGCCCTATATCCCAAGTCTAGCACAGAAGCATACAGCCTTGCCCAGCAAGCTTGGACATCCCAGCAATCAGCTCACTGGCCTGGGGGTTTGGGTTGTTTCATCAAGAAGCCAACATCCAAGTACTAGTACAAGCTATAATAAAAAGTACACTAGCAGGATTTGAACATACATCCTCAGAGAGAAACAGATTTCTAATCTGTCACAATAACCACTTGACTATATGTGGTTATCATGCTAGATTTTCAAGCTTGTTGTATCAAGAAACCAACATGTGAGTACTAGTGCAAGGAAAAAAGAATCAATGTCAGCAGGATTTGAACCTGCACCCTTAGATGAACAGATTTCTAATCTATTGCCATAACCACTTGGCTATATGTGGTTATCATTCTAGATTTCTAAGCTTGTTGTATCAAGAGGCCAACACCCAAATACTAGTGCAAGCAAAAAAGAATCAACACAAGCAGGATTTAAACCTGCACCCTCAAAGAGGAACAGATTTCTAATCTGTTGCCATAACCACTTGACTATATGTGGTTGTCATGCTAGATTTCCAAGCTTGTTGTATCAAGAAGCCAACACCTAAGTACTAGTGCAACCAAAAAAGAATAGACAAAAGCAGGATTTGAACCTACACCCTCAGAGGACTACAGATTTCTAATCTGTTGCCATAACCACTTGATTATATGTGATTGTCATGCTGGATTTCTAAACTATGTTTTATCAAGAAGCCAACACCCAAGTACTAATGCAAGCAAAAATGGATTAACACCAGCAGTATTTGAACCTATATCCTCAGAGAGGAACAGATTTCTAATCTGTTGCCATAACCACTTGGCTATATGTGGTTGTCATACTAGATTTCCAAGCCATATTGTATTGAGAATCCAACACCCAAGTACCAGTGCAAGCAAAAAAGAATTGAGAATCCAACACCCAAGTACCAGTGCAAGCAAAAAAGAATTGACACCAGCAGGATCTGAACCTACACTGTCAGAGAGTAACAGATTTCAAATCTGTCATAGTAACCACTTGGTTATATGTGGTTGTCATGCTAGATTTCCAAGCTGTATTGTATCAAAAAGTCAATACCCAAGTAGTAGTGCAAGCAAAAAAAATTGAGGCTAGCAGAATTTGAACCTACATCCTCAGAGAAGAACTGATTTCTAATCTGTTCCCATAACCACTTGGCTATATGTAGTTATTATGCTAGATTTCCAAGCTGTGTTGTATCAAGAAGCCAACATCCAAGTACTAGTGCAAGCAAAAAAAAATCAACATCAGCTGAATTTGAACCTGCACCCTCAAATGAACAGATTTCTAATCTGTCACAATTACCACTTGACTATATGTGGTTGTCATGCTAGATTTCCAAGCCATATTGTATTATGAAGCCAACATCCAGGTACTAGTGCAAGCAAAAAAGGATTGACATTAGCAGGACTTGAACCTGTACACTCAGGGAGAAACAGATTTCTAATCTGTTGCCATAACCACTTGGCTATACTGTATATAATTGTTATGCTAGATTTTCAAGCTGTATTGTATCAAGAAGTCAACATCCAAGTACTAGTGCAAGCAAAAAAAAATTGAGACTAGTAGGATTTGAACCTACACCCTCAGAGAGGAACAGATTTCTAATCTGTTGCCATAACCACTTGACTAAATGTAATTATGCTAGATTTTCAAGCTGTGTTGTATCAAGAAGCCAATATCCAAGTACTAGTTGAAGCAATCCAAACCCCTAAGGCCAATGGGCTGCTTGCTGGGCAAAGGGATGTATGTCTCTATGCTAGACTTGAGCTTAGGGGCTAACTTATGTCCTAAGTACTAGTAGGGATCTTGGAGAAATATCTCCTAGGACCTGTTCTCTGAGAAATCCAAGAAAACTAGACTGGGGACACCAGGCTAGCTCCTTGGGCTTATAAAGAGTCCACAATCTATGTGTACATGTTGTAATCTAATTTATAGATCTAAGTAAATAAGGAAGAAGTCTGTAAGGTTGCAATGAGATTGCAGAGCCTCTGAGAAGATCTATATAAAAGTCCTTGAGGTTACCATGAGTTGGCATAGCCTCAGAATGGAAGCATAGCATAGCCTTCAAGGCTATGTAGAATGGAAGTTTAATAAATAAGAATGGAAGAGAAGAACATATGTATGTTCTACACATGTGTGCATGGAAGCAAGGGCATAGCCCTTGTGATATTAAATACTTGCTGCCTACACATGGTTTGGCAGATCTCTAGATCAGATCAGATCAAAATTCTGATGCCATATGCATCCTGAGCTCTATGATAATGTCAACAAGTGTAATCAATACCTTGTGACTGATAAAATAATAAGTCTAGCTGATAAGCATGATCTTATCTATAAGATAAGATATGAGACTTAGTGACTGAATGTGCTTGTGCATCTAAGTGGCACTAGAGATTCCTAGACTTGAGTATAGACTTCAAGCCTAAGTAGAGCATCTAGCCCTTGAGTAGGGGTGTTTAACCTGAGGATAGAGGCAAGAATAGGGGTCAAAAATCAACCTGCAACACTAGTGCAAGCAAAAAAAAATCAACATTGGTAGGATTTGAATTTGCACCCTCAGAAAGGAACAGATTTTTAATCTGTCACAGTAATCACTTGACTATATGTGATTGTCATGCTACATCTTCAAGCTATGTTTTATCACAAAGCCAACACCTGAGTACTAGTGCAAGCAAAAAAGAATCAACACAGCAGGATTTGAATCTGTACTCTTGGAAAGAAACAGATTTCTAATCTGTTACTATTACAATTCATACCAGACCCCTATCTTTTCCCTGACATCCCTTGTCTTTGTCATTTGGAACTTCCCTTGCTTTCAAGAAGGCTTCCCTCATATCCCTCCTTGAGTCATCCAGAACTATCCGTGTTTATCCTTACATCCCTCTGGACTTCCATTGCATCACTCAGGATCATCTTCCTGTCACTTTGTCATTGTATCACCTTGTCACCTCAGCTGTTACAATTTCTCCTAACCCCTGTCCTTTTTCCTTGTCAAACTTGTCAACTTCCTCATCCTTGAGACCCTCATCTTTGTTTGCCTCCTTGTTCTCCTCCAGCACTACACTGGACAATCATCACAGTCACCTCCTCCTGATCCACCTCATCATTCTTGTCATCAGAACCCTTCCCCCAAGACATACCCCTAATCCTGACTCATCATATGACCTCTTGTCACCTGATACCCCATCACAGGACCCCTCATCACATAACTCCTCATCATAAGACTCCCCATCACCTGATCCCTCATCACCTGGATCTTCATTACATGATATCTTGTCACCTCATCACCTTGACACCTCCTTGCCATATCACCATGTTGTAGAGAGCCATTGCTCCCTAGGTTCATAAACCCCTATTTTCTAGTGTTCTAGCTATCCTGAAGTATTCTACATCCAGTCCATCTGTTCTGAAGTGATCCTATTCCCTTTCAAACTTCAAAACACTTCATCCAATCTGGAAATCACTTTATCCAATCCAGAAATAACTTAATCCAGTCTGGAAAACCTTCATTTCAGTTCGGAATATCTCTATTTCATTTTGGACTTATCTTATCTTGTTGGTGCACATGCATTTATACTTATCATTGATGTTCAGAGCATTTTCCGATGCACTTAGGCACATACCACATGTACCTGTCACTTCCTTGGTTACAGTCTTGGGTATGCCTGGACTATAAATTCTGTACTAGTATTCCTAAAATAAATGCATCGAGCACTCTTCAGCCCAGTTCACTATCATCTCTAAGTCCCTTTGCATCAGCAGAGTTGTCCTCTGGATCTCATTCTCATCTGAAATATAATTTCCTTCTCCTAGTCCAGAATTTTGATTTTCAGCCATTCTCTTTGTCCTAGTCATCCAGACCACTTTCCAGTGCTGTAGGCAGTCTCAGCAAACCCTTTTCATCACCCAACCTTACCTTCAGAACTTCTGGGGATGAACATACTCACCCTCCCCCACACCCACCTGACTTTTTCTACCTATAATGTCACCTCACTTCTATCTCACAGAAGTATCCTTGATCCTATGCCATTCTATCCATTATGGCATTTCCTGACCTTCACCAGTCTTCCACTCTAGATCTGCCTTCCACTCCAGATGTTACAGCTTGATGCAACACTTCACTAGGATCTATAGAACCGCTAGTACCACTGGATGCTCGATGCAATCCAGTTACTATGTCCTCTGAGCTTATCTTATCAGCTTAGGCTAGCCCTACTGATCATGCATAGTTCACGAGGTATTGTATACACTCATTTACATCATTATAGAGTTCATGATTGGATCTATGATCTAATCTCACACATATGTTTAGGGGCTAACTCCCCCTAGTCACACACACATGTGCTGAGCATATGTTTTCACTTCCATTCCATATAGCCTCGACAGCTATGCTCTCCATTCCATTCTACATGTGTTGCATGCATGTTATACCCTCTTTCATTTCTATTTATTAATCCTTGGACCATTATCCACAATTTATTATTTATCATATGGGCTATTAGTATATCTATTAGATCTACTGTACACAGGTGTACATAGAGTAGATGTATATAAGCTTGAGGCACTATACTGGATGTCCTCTAGTCCAGTTCACCTCGAAGAGTTCCCCAAGACCTTCAGGCAAGCCTACAGGTCTACTCATCTTGAGATGACCCTTGACTCATACATCTTATCTACACAGGTTCACCCTAATTGGGACAACCCCTGTCTCTTCTTCATGCCACTACCTTGACAGTAGATACATCCAAGCCATACAATGCCTAGAGATCAAATACAACTCAGGGGCTACATCCACCCCTAGGTTTTGGTTTGTTTCAGGGCTCATAACTTGTTAAAGCACAAGTAGAGTGAGGGCAGGAAGGCACATGGGTAGATGAAGAGTCTCAGTCACATGTGGTAAATGGACTGTATTGGTAAGTATCTAGATGAAGGGTCTATGTATTACATTTTCTTACTGTTTTATATGAACTTCATTTCTTTTCACTGTGCTGACTAATACTTCCTTTCCATCATGTTTTCCCACATTCCACTTGCTTAGTCAGCACATCTTCCATAATGTTCTATGAGATTCCAACATATTCCAGAACTATTACTATTTCCAGTATATTTCTCTTTTCATACATTTGTCTTTATTTGTGCCACTTAGATATATATATCCAACCTCTGTCCTGTATATTCCCTAAGTAGTTTCTCCCTTGTACTTTCATCTTCTTGAATCCCACTTCTTTGAATTGGACTTAGTCCATCATCATTGACCTTAAGCTTCTTTGCTTAAGTGTCTTACCTTGAACTCAACCTAGGACCTTAGTCCTTAGAGTCTACCTTGAATCTCCCTGGTTGTCATAGGCATTGCCTCCAACCCAATTCATATGAAGCTTAAATCCTCATCCTTCACATCTGACCTTGTCACTCAGGCATACTCTTGTCACCCAGACTTCTTGTCTGGTTCCTCAATCTAGTCTTTGACTCTCAAGGGCTACATCTGATCCTATCTGGGCCAGGTGTAATACTATGTACATAGTAAGCATTAGTGGGTGATAACTGAGAGAAGGGGCTCACCTCAGTTGCATGTGATAAACAGACTGAGGTGATAACTGCCATTTGAAAGACTATATACTCATAGCTATAAGTACTCATGCAGGAAAGGAATCATATGGAATAAAGGGTCTAAATACCAGGAACATGTATAAGTAGGTAAGAGAATGCAGAGAAGTACGGCACAACTATAGGTGAGAATGTATCTAGATTCAAAAAATGGTGGTAAACAAGTAAATGGGGCCCTGCACACAGAGAATGATGGTGTCAACATGGATGAGGGACTACATACACAGTTGCTTCATTTGACACTTGTTCCCTGAGAAATCCAAGAGAACTAGACTGGACTCCAGGCTATCTCCTTGGGATTATATAGAGTCCACAATCTATATGTACATGTTTTGATCTAATCCATAGATCTAAGTAAATAAGGAAGTAGTCCATGAGGTTGCAATGAGTCTGCAGAGCCTCTGAGAAGATCTATATAAAAGTCCTTGAGGTTACATGAGTTGGCATAGCCTCAGAATGGAAGCATAGTATAGCCTTCAAGACTATGTAGAATGGAAGATTAATAAATAGAAATGAGAAACATGCATGCATTCAAGGCATGTTGAGGCAGTGGCCTCATGGTAGACATGAGGGATTCTAGATCTCTAGATCTGATGAGATCTGATCTCAATCCAGTGATGTCATGTGCATCCTGAACTCTATAATAATAATATCAATAGCTACAATCAATGTCCTGTGACTGATAAGATATGAGACTTAGTGACTGAATGTGCTTGTACATCTAAGTGGCACTAGAGGTCCCTAGACTTGCATATAGGCTTCAAGCCTAAGTAAAGCATCAAGCCCTTGAATAGAGGTGTCTAACCCAAGGATAGGGGTAAGAATAGGGGTCAAAAATCGACCTGTAACAAATAATCACATATAGTCAAATGGTCATGAAAACAGATTAGAAATCTGTTCCTCTCTGAGAGTACAGGTTCAAATCCTGCTGGTGTTAATTCTTTTTTGCTTGCACTTGTACTTGGGTGTTGGCTTCTTGATA
This sequence comes from Sutorius australiensis, assembly GCA_038089915.1. NCBI lineage: Eukaryota > Fungi > Basidiomycota > Agaricomycetes > Boletales > Boletaceae > Sutorius > Sutorius australiensis. Next base: position 15,094 of record JBBPLR010000568.1, read on the forward strand.
TAACACAGCTTGGAAATCTAGGGTGACAAATCACATGTAATCAAGTGATTATGGTGACAGATTAGAAATCTGTTCCTTTCTAAAGGTACAGGTTCAAATCATGCTAGTATCAATCCTTTTTTTGCTTGCACTAGTACTTGGATATTGGATTCTTGATACAACATGGCTTGGAAATCTAGTATGACAACCACACATAGCCAAGTGGTTATGACAATAGATTAGAAATCTGTTCCTCTCTGAGGATGTAGGTTCAAATCCTGCTAGTATCAATTCTTTTATACTTGCACCAGTACTCAGGTGTTGACTTCTTGATACAACACAGCTTGGAAACCTAGCATGACAACCACACATAGCCAAGTGGTTATGACAATAGATTAGAAATCTGTTCCTCTCTGAGGATGTAGGTTCAAATTCTGCTAACATCAATTTTTTTTTTGCTTGCACCAGTACTCAGGTGTTGACTTCTTGATACTACACAGCTTGGAAACCTAGCATGACAATCACATATAGTCAAGTGGTCATGGCAACAGATTAGAAATCTGTTCCTCTCTAAGAGTGCAGATCCAATCCTGCTGGTGTTAATTTTTTTTTGCTTGCACTCATACTTGAATGTTGGCTTCTTGATATAATACAGCTTGGAAATCTAGCATGACAATCACATATAGCCAAGTGATTATGGCAACAGATTAGAAATCTGTTCCTCTCTAAGGGTGCAGGTTCAAATCCTGCTGGCATTGATTCTTTTTTGCTTGCACTGGTACTTGGGTGTTGGCTTCTTGATACAAAGTATACAACATGGCTTGGAAATCTAGCATGATAATCACATATAGCTAAGTGGTTACAGTGACAGATTAGAAATCTGTTTCTCTTTGAGGGTTTAAGTTCAAATCCTGCTGGCATCAATTCTTTTTTTTGCTTGCACTAGTACTCAGATGTTGGCTTCTTCATCAGCAAACCAGCCTTTGGCTCAGCCGAGCGGACAGTAACCTACCCGAGATACAGTCTGTCACAACCTATCCTATTCTGGGATATGGTGCCACAGACTGGCACTTCAACCTTTTTGTTCGCTGAACTAAGCGACGGACCCAGCATGGTCACATTCTCGGTCAATACTGTACAGTCTGTCCCATTCCTGCCGTGAGGAATATGATGTCATCTTCTCAACTGGGACCTCCAAGTTG